>JAZHPH010000609.1:21253-34017 GCA_037356405.1 Nasonia oneida | reverse complement strand
AGAGAGAGAGAGAGAGAGAGAGAGAGAGAGAGAGAGAGAGAGAGAGAGAGAGTGGAGGGAAAAAAGGGACGAAAGAAAGCCATTTGGCAAAGTGGATATCCGGGACGATATATTTTTCCGCGTTTAAGAACCGGTCCCTGTACTTCCTGAAAACATAGAGGCAGATCGCTTATACTAGAACGTGTATACGTAAGCCTCGTGTACAGCCTCTAGCTCGCGGACTTAACTTTTCCGATTACCGGGCGATGGATCGATCCATCGGTACGCGCTGCATATACCTAGCCTCTCCATACGGCAGACTTGGACGGCAAACTCAATTTTCTTCACTTTCCGGTTGGCTCTCTCTACATGCACATGTGTGTGTGGGTTTCACCCGCACGTATGCACGCGTGCTATACTCGCGGATGCAAAAACATTCGCCGGTCGAGTTTCGTATTAGAAGCCGAGACGAGGGAGATGGAGAGCTTATTATGCGGCCGCGGTGGATTTACGTGTTCGCTGCATACGTATATCGAGTTTTCGATAAAAAAAAAAAAAAAAGAAAAGAAAAGCGAAACGAGATACCTTCGCCGGAAATCGATCCCTGAGAGATACCGGCTGATTTTTCGCTCAAACTTGACTATATGCAGCTGTACGTGAGAAAGGCGCGTATAAAACAAAAAGCGGCAATGGAGTTTTTGATTCCGCTCGTAGGGCGAAAAAGCGCCGGGGAGCGTAAAAAAAGTCGGACGCTCTGTTTTATAGAGTTTTTTGATGAATGCAGCCTCGAGCTTCCGGCCCGAAAGAGGTTTATATTTGAGGATTGCCTGCCTATACGTGCCGTCCTCGCTTTCGGGGAGGATATATCGAGTTTTTATTTTTCGGCCGCCGCCGATATATCTGCGCTCTTTTCCACACTCGCCGGCAGCTCGCCAGTGTGCGGCTAATTTTCACGGCTCTATTGACCGCGTTGCGATAGAGAGCCGCTGATCATTAGTTTTTCGGCCGAGTTTTTCCGAGTATACGGAGCCCCTCGAGCACAGCACCTCGCAGAGTATAGATACAGGCGGCGAATCCTTAATCCGAATTACATAGAACCGCGACTGCGTTATTAATTATAGAGAGAAAGAGAGAGAGAGAGAGAGAGAGAGAGAGAGAGAGCAAAGTCACGATTCATCGGAACAAACGGCTAATTCCGCACAGCAGTGATACCATTAGCGAGAAACATCCGGCCGCGGATATACGCCAGTCATACAAAGCCCCAGTGTGCTCGCTCGCTCCTTGAAAAGGCAATCCGACAAAAAGGCGCTGCAGAAGAATGAAAAACGAGCTTTCCTGCGCGCTCGCGCCCCCAGCCCAAGTCGAAAACTGAAGCGGTTATTAACGGTGAAGGGGGCGTACGGCCGCTCGTGCATGTGTTCCGTCGTTTCGCGCACGAGTAGGCAAGCCCTCTATCTTGCCGCGGATTATACACTCGAGGCGTGACTGCCGGTGAAATTATCATCGTCGTCATCCAGTATACCGACGGCTCCCTTTCTCGCAACGTTCGCGCGATTCTCGTTTTTATATTCGCCATAATGTACTTGCCGCAGGGCATCAATATTTCATGAGCCGTTACGTCATAAACGACGACACGCGCCGGTGACTAATTTTCGTCGGTTTTTCAGATATCAATCTTGTACATAGGGGAGGGGACGACTCGATTATGTCATGACTTTAGAACAGATGCTCCCCGCTCTCTCTCTCTCTCTCTCTCTCTCTCTCTCTCTCTCTCTCTCTCTCTGTCTCGAGTATATACATAATTACGCAGAGCTTTTTTATCGAGTCCCTTTGACCCTCAGCGCATTCGTTGATGAAAGCGAATACACGTAAATCGGATCAGCGCGCCTTTGAGGCGTTTCCTTTGCGGAGTATCAACCTGAGTAATCGAAGATTATTTTTCAGTCTCTCGGATCGCCGAAACGTTTAGACACGCTCGTAAAGCTCCCATCTATCCGACGCGGAAAAATCACGCGGCGCGTATACGATAATCCCCTGTCCCGTTGCGAAAAGCTGCGAGAGATAGAGAATATACAGAGAAATCGTCGTCGTCTCGTAGCCTACTTCTCGTGAATCCTTTAAAAATCGATCCCTCAACCGGAGAGAGTCCAAACAAAGCTACGGCGCTATATATAGCGGGAAAGAAACATCGCGGTACTTTAGCAGCTCTATCTTATAGCGAGCAGGACGTGCAATCTCGCAGGATCGAGCGATTTCAGAGACTAAAGCCACGGCGTATAATGCACTAAAAGCTCTCGCTGGCGCGCGCGCACACAGAGAGTATATCCCATCCATCTGGCGCAGCAGCAGCGCCAGTAGCGAAGACGTCGTCGCAGGTGAAATATTCAGAGCCGCCGTAGCCCGCGGCCGAGGGCTGATGAGAAACTTCTATTCAGAGCGCGAGTCTCTCTCTCTCTCTCTCTCTTTCTCGCTTTAAATACTTTTCATTATACTAACCGAGGCTAGTAGCAGAGCCTCTCGCTGCAGCAGCTCGCCCTTTCGCCTAAATACTTTCGTGCACTCGGTCAACCCTTCACTTACTTTCTTTCTTCTCTCTCTCTCTCTCTCTCTCTCTCTCTCTCGCTACTCCGTCGTGCACGAAGCTCGCTCGCACACACGCGCGCCATAGTTTTCACCCACATTCCCGGCCCCTTTCGCTTTGTCATTCCCTTACTCCATTTTCCTCGTACACCACCAGCGTCGTCGTCGCCGTCGTCCCTTCTTCTTCTTCTTCTCCTCCGCCCTGTCCTTCCTGCCATTTATTTTCCCCGCTCGCTCAATCATGCTGCCCCTCCCGCTGATCTCCGTCGCTGCTGCTGCTGCCCTTCTCTCGCCTCGGACGGATTTTTTGCGCCGGTCTTTTTTATATGTCATTCTTTTCCCTCTCAACCCCTTGTGCGCGCTTCTGACGTCAAAAAATGTCGGATACAGAGGGGCCGCGACTCTCGACTATACGCTCGTATTAAATTCTATTTGAGCGTCTAATGGGGGGGACGTACGGCTCTCGCTTTTGTGTGCGAACGAGCGGCAAATTCGGGAAAATAATTCATCCTCGACTCGACTCGTCTTGGTCGCTCGCTCACTTGGACCGAGAGATATAACGATTTCTATTTCGCGCATTAAGCCATTCAAGGCCGTTGTCAGGCGCGCGCAGGGTATAGGACGCGATCGCACACGCCGGTCACGTATTTTAATTCGAGTTCAATTAGGCAAGCCGTTGCGCGGCCTTTAAATAGCAATCACTCGGCGCCACACTAAAAGAAGCACTCAGCGAGCGTATCAATTCCCCCTCGCTTATACTATCTCACGCGAGGGAGCTGAACAATATCGACTAATTAAAGTGGATGGGCGAAGGGAGCGAGAAACTTGCCTCTCTCGAGGAGAAGTCTCCCCAAACTCTTATACACACGGCACGCTGCCGGTTCTTCTTCTTTTGCCTCCTTCTTGGCTTCCTCCGCCGGCGCAGTTCACTAGCACGGCTGGTACGCGGTACTTTCGCACGTTTGATGGGCCAAACATTTATCCTGTCAACACGCCACTCGCCTCCTTCCTTCCTTCCTTCCTTCCTACGTGTATCGGGTGTAGATGCCAACTATGTGTACGGGAAGAAGCGGGAGATTTCGTTTGTGTGCGCTTGTGTTTGTAGCTGCAGCTGTATATACCATCCGGCTTATCTTTCCCTCTCTCTCTCCGGACGCGTATACAGCGGTAAATATTGGCGAGCGTAAGCCAGCGACGCGCGTATACAAGTGGTGAGAGTCGCGCTACGATCAGACCGAGTTTCGCTCGAGAGCAACTTTCCAGCGCTGAATTAATTGGCGCAGTCGCGCTGCAACTTTCTCTCATCCGCTGACCCTCCGAGCCTCGAGGCTTCTTCCTCTCCTTCTTCGAACTGTGTACTCGGATCGATAATCCGAGCGGCTAATAAAATCGACTGTAAGAATCAGCGAGATCGGCCGGACTAGATCGCAATAAATATTCCAAGCGGCAGCTCGTAAAAGTCTATACACACACACACACACACACACACACACACACACACGAGACTCGAAGACGCCTCGCGGGAGACCGATAGCATGTCTTTCGTTTTAGCCGGAATTACGAGGCTCGTACACGTCAATCCTGCCCGGACGGGCTTTGAGCTCGTGCTGGCCGGTATATACTGGTGTAAGTATGTGTAGGTACATCGTAGTACACCCCCCGCAAGGCCGCGTTAACGACTACTCGAAAACTACTCGCGCGCGCTTCAATCTTTAACCCGTCCGTCAACTCTCCGCGGCGGGGGGGCCCCCTTTGGCTTCGGAAAAATTTTGATACACGAAGCGGTTATATATCCCGTGAGCGCTATCGCGAAATTCGATTTCAAGAAATCTCTCGGCGGCGCAGCAGCAACGAACCGCCGCGAGCGATATAGGTCTATATAGAGTCGTAATACGCCCCAGATAATAATTATGCCCCGTGGGCGCGAGCTAAATAACGTCAAAGCAAAAATTCCTCATTCAAGCTCGGCAGCAGCAAATATAAATTCGCTCTCTCTCTCTCTCCCTCTCTCTCTCTCTCTCTCTCTCCATTCATTCATCCGCCTCTCGTCATCCTGGGGATTTGCTCGGGCGAAATTATTGGCTCTCGGCCGTGAAGATCAAAATTAAAGCGCGATTAAGCGAGTCCCGCGCTCGAATCACACGGCTCGCTTAATCAACGAACTCTCTCGTCCGCGAGAAATTATTTTCGCTCCGCCTGATACGATTTCTTTCTATATTTATACGTATAATAAAGAACGCATTTTTCCGCTTTCAAAATTATATCGAAGCCGAGATTTCGCGTACACAAAAGCGGCCAGTAGTATACAGTATAGCCTATATATATATATATATACGAGACGCGAGACACTCCCAGGCCAGACTTGCTATTCTTGCAGCAGCGCCGCCGCCGCGCGTCTGAATAAAAGATACCGCGAGTCTGTGCCGCGCTCGCCAGCGGCAGCGGCAGCGGCAGAGGATAAAAAAGTCACAAAAGAAAATCCATAACAACCGAGCCAATTACGCGTGTATATATGTATACAAGCAAGCAAGCTATATATATATATATTTCAGGCGCGAATTCCCTCCGTGCGCCCAGCAGGCTCGACGAGCGCAAAGAAGAAATCTGTAAACGAGCTGCATCTCTCATTAACATGACGCGCGCGACTGATGCGACCTCATTAGAGCCTGCTGTATATACGCGCGGACGGATCGCCGGTTTGATTGTTTACGCATCGCACAATGACACGATCGTCCTTATTTTTTCACCTTGAAATCGCGCGGGGCGTCGAATAGATAACGATCGCTTCTTAATTCCGCAAAGCCGTCGCGTGAAACGCGCATCAGCGTGAAAAAGCCGGTGCGGCGGCGTGTTTTTGCGCAAAGGGGATCAAGTCCCGTGTTCAGCGGCGTCCATCCATCTGCGGAGCCTTTATCGAGAAGAGCCTCTCTTTAGAGCCGTGTAGTTTGCGCGCGAGAGCTCCTCTCTTGACCGGCGATAATGCGATCGGATCGCGTACCTGTATACCACTACTACTACTACACACACACACGCGCGCGCGCGCGCGCCCTCCCACAGCGATATAGATCGCTGCAGCCGTGACTTCGCCATGGCGCTCGACCCGGTAATTGGCTCGTTGTCGTCGACGTCGTCGTCGCTGCTGCTGCTGCTGCTGCTGCTGCTGCTGCTGCCTCTCTTTTGCACGAACACATGCGCGCGCGTATGTGTACACTGTACAGGGGGGAAATCGATCAGCCCGTGAGTGAGAGAGGATTTCTACGCGGGCGGCTATTATTTACGGGCAATTTCGGGACGCGAGCGGCCGGATTATACGGCGCAAGAGGCTGCGAGTATATTCTTCGGATAATCGTTTGGTAATCGAAGCTCGATCAGTTTTATATTCTATACTATATGCACAATTTTTCACGTGTCTGAATTGAAACGCGTTCAATGTCTCGCGCAGCTGTACACTCGGTCTTCAATGCGTTTAATTGTTCGTCTGGCGCTCGTGTATATTGCCAGAGAGAGAGAGAGAGAGAGAGGGACTCCCCGTCGCGGCGGAATACCATCAGTTTTATTTTTGTTAAAGCGCGCGAGAGAGAGAGAGAGAGAGTGATTGATTTATTCGCAGCCGTCGAGGCTGAATTTCGCGCTATCCCGGCTGCGATCTCGCGAGAGCTAACTAATGGAGGAGACGTATACACGCATGGACGCGCGTTTTTTTTTCGCTTGTGCCAACTTTTTGACAAATATCGGATTGGATGATAACGAAAAAAAATTGCGAAGTCTGTGCATACTCTGTGCGGCCGACGCGTAATTAGCTCGCGGAGCCGAAAAATTTGCCGAATTAATTGAAAATCTGAAATCTAATGCGGAAACGATTGATCCGAGCATAACTCGCGGGCGAGAAGCTGCTGAAAAAGCGCTTGGAGAAAGTTAGCCCTGCGCGCGCGAGGATAGAAGTTGAGCCGAAGTAGAGGGAGAAAGAGAGATAATAAACGAGAGAGAGAGGGACCCTGGAAGTTTGCTCTCATTTTCTTATTTGCACTCCTGCCCCCACCCTTACCTCCATCCTCGACTCGCAATTGACCTTCTCCGCGCAGTGCTCTTGCATACGCTTATGGACACGCTGCCGCATGCATATGCGCCGAGAGTAACCCCCTTGTATAATAGTATACCTGTGTGTATATATGTGTGTGTGAGGTGTATAAGCGTTATAAGGCAAAACGTGTGCATTGCGTTGCAGATGTGGGCAGCAGAACAGCAAGATGAACTTTCGGGAGAAGGAGAAGCAGGTGCTAGACAATATCCTCGGCCCCGGCAGCTACGACGCCCGCATAAGACCGAGCGGCGAAAACGGAACAGGTAAATATACGACCGAGCTGCTCGCTCACACTCGAGACACGTTATACATCTATAATATTATTTCTCTCTCTCTACTGATCAATCCATATATATATATTATTATGTATTTAAATCTCCAAACAAAATCACACCACCTCGCATCAAGTATCTGTGAACAAAGAAATATATATCTCTATCTCTCTGTCCACCCACTATATATTATACTCTACTGCGAACATTCATAGGAGTCACTGAGAGTCTTCTATATATAAGACCCATCACCATATCATCACCATATATAGCGGAGGTATAACTATACATGCGACACAGCGTGTGTATACAATACGCACACTCGTGCGTGCAGGAGGATGCGACGCTGAATATTAAGCAGACGTATAATACATATATATGCGGGGGAGAGGCAGCCTGATTACTGCGGGCTCGCATCGCATTACACGGATTGCGCCAGGATTATAATTGCGAGGATTCGCTCATTTTGTTTTATCCAGCCTCGTGTATACGCGCAGCCGTTTTCTTTTCCGCCACCGCGCGCTGCAGGAGAGGCATAATCGTATAATTATAAGAGCTGCGGAAAAGGGGCGACTGCGCACGGCCACTATAGCTCAGGCTTATGTACCACATTTATTTATTTTTTTCCATGGGCAAATATAATTCAGGCTTATCCGCTAAATAGAGGGGAGAGTATAGTACCGAGCGGACAACGACGAGGCTATAGAGAGCTCTCGATACGCAATAATTGGCTGACGTCGGTATTCGCGGAAAACGTCATCGCGTCACACGCGCGCTTTGTTCTCTGCAGCCTCGTCGTCGTGCGGTCGCGGGCATGAAAGTCAAGCGAGAGCTAGAACGTCTCGGAAGTTACCGCGCGCCGAGAGATTAGGGATGCAAGTTCCGAGGAACGATTTTATTTCGCTCGGCCGAGCAGCAATCCCCTCCCCTCCCCCCCCCCCCCCCCCCCCAACCCAACCCAAAGGGTTCGATAAGTTCCGGGTAACCAAGTAATTAGAATTTTTTTCGCGACGCGGTACAGTCGCAGAGACGACATCGGGCTCGACTATACACGTCCTCGTTCGCAAAGAAAAACCACAGTGCACACACAGAAGGAGAAAAGGCAAAGCTCAAGCGAAAGGGGTAAAAACAGCGAAACACTCTTACGGCGTATATACAGTCGAGGGCTTTTTCTCTCGCTGCTGCTGCTGCGGGGAATTCGATTGCGATCTCGGCGACGACGCTCTCTCTCTCTCTCTCTCTCTCTCTCTCTCTCTCTCTCTCTCTCTCGCGTATAAAGCAAGTGCTGCAGCCGAACGAGAGGAAAAATAAAATTGAAGAGAGGACGCGGGAATGAAAATGAAATAGAAGAAAAGAAAGAGCAGCAGCAGCAGAGGCTTGAAATCCTCGTGAAAGGTGATGTATAATACGCGAGAGCGAGGGTGTGGAGAGCAGTGGCATACAGGGGAGGGGCATCGCAAGGGCGTCGGCTTGATGGAGAAAGGGGAGAGAGCGAGAGAGAGAGAGAGAGAGAGAGAGAGAGAGAGGCTCTCCAGCCGCCGCTGATTAGAATCCTAATTGACAATTAAGAACAAGCAACTACGCCATTACGGCGAGTGATTGCGCGATTGCTCTTTCATATATAGCCTGCCCCATATCTCTCTCCCTTGAGCGGCAGCGGAGAGCTGCTCCGATAAACGATTTCGAGCGTCTTTCCAATAGTAGCTCGCTGATCAAAGGGACGACGCTCGCTGCTATATATATATATATATATATATACGCGAGGGAAAAGGCTAATGAATTTGCCAAAGAGCTGATCTGCTGCCGCGCGCCACCTGTACGATCGAATTGTTGCGCCGCATTGTTGGCGAGTTTAGTGTTGCAACTATACGCGGTGTATTATTTAATTGAGCCCGCTCTGCAGCAAGGCTGCTTTATTATCGCGCGACGGGCGTTATTAAATCGTCGAGCGAGCGAGGAAATGTAATTTATGCTTTTACCGAGACGCGCGTAGCTACTGCGTCACTCTCGCGTATACAACACTTTGACGAAACTCGCGCGCAAGCGATTGATAACACTGATTGAATTCGCGGTATAACGTCGTCGTGCCGCCTCGGATTTCCTATACACCAGGGGCTTTAATTTTCTGACCCGCTTTATTATTGCGCGAAAGCTCCAATTACGGATTTAATTAACTACGGACAAAGAGGCGTCGTTAAACGCGCGTGCTAGTGAAGGGTAAATAATATACATATATTTATAGAGCGAAAAAGTCGCTTACAGTAGCCTTTCGCGTATACACACACACACACACACACACAGAGAGCCGATACTTTCTTGATGAGCAATTATCGTGAATGACGGCCGTGATGAATGTAACGGAACAAACTGCCTGCTCGCTCGCGCGCGCACATTTTTCATCCACAAAAGAATTTCCTTAATTGAATTTGCTTATGCATTCGAGGTTCGCGAATTGGAAATGAGATATTGCAGCAGCAGCAGTCGGGGTCAGCCGGCACTTTTGTGCGAGCTTCTGGAGTGAACAATTTTCCTCGAGCTCTACGTCTTATGTATACGCGTTATACTCGTCTCCCACTCGCCCTCTCTCTCTCTCTCTCTCTCTCTCTCTCTCTCTCTCTCTCTCTCTCTCTCTCTCTCCTACTATATATAGTTATACATAAGCTGCAGAGAGGAGATTCCGCGTACACCTCCGCGAGTTCGGTTATTTCTTCGAGTGCCATGTTATTCACGTTTTTCGCGCTCTATATTCTCTCTCTCTCTCTCTCTCTCTCTCTCACACAGCTCCCGGGCTTTTTTCTCTCTAGCAGCAACTTCCGCCCTCGTACTCCCACGCCAAATGCATTCGGAATACGCGTTGCTTCTATATATATACGCGCCCGCGATATTATGGCTTTTTGTGTTCGCTTCCCGACCGAACGGCGTTTTAATGAAAAAAGCTGCGACTGTATAAATAGAGCTCGAGAGAATCTTCGGAATCGGAGTTAAGCTAACCCCGCGGGCTTTTTACGCGTTAATTACGTCATTTAAATTCCTCGCCACGCGCGCGCTGCTAAGCTAATCTTGAGTCAAAGGGCTTTAAAGCACAATCCGACGACGGAGGGCTGTTTGATTGTTTTTAATGAAATTCCTAATGTAAACGGGCGATGATTGCAGGTTCGAATAATACAGCTACTGGTTCAGAGTCATCCTCGCGGGAGGGGGGAAATTCGAAATCATCAATGTATCCGCTCGGGTAATTGGAGCAGTAGCGCGGGCCGCACTGCTGCAAGCTTGAATTATGAATACACGGTCGTCGCCGAGTGGATCAAGGCCGGACATTTTGACGGTTTCGCAGCCTCGCGAGAGTAGCTCCGATGGCCTTGCCGTTGCTGCAGAGGTCGACGAAAGCGCGCGCGGGTTTATTTTTAGGCTGCTCTCGCGCCAAAGCTTCTGGTCTTCTCTCTTCTTTTTTTTTTTTTTTTTTTTGCCGCAGTGTGCCGCGGCCCGTGGCTGTGTTTACGCGCGGGAAAAGGGGATCCTCGCTCTGGTTGTAGTATAGTAATGCAATTATCATAGCCACCGTGTATTATATATCTGTTATACCGGACCAAGTGGCTGCGACGCGTATTATTTTTTCAATACTTACGCGAAGACGCGTACGCTAATTCGAGCTTTCGCGCAGTTTACGTCGTAAAACCCTGCGAGCTCTCTCGAGCGCGTATAAACTTTAAATGGAATTTTGAAAAATTAATAACTCGAACTCGGTAGCGCAGGCATTAGCGTAAAAATTCTCAAGTTTCCGCTGCGCTGCAACGACGGAAGTTTCAAAAAGTGCGGACGACGCATCCGATAAGCCCTGCATACGCGCGGCAAACATTCTCGGAGCTCCGCATCGCCAAAGTTCCCGGAATACTCGCGTAACGAATCTTCCCCCCCTATAGAGCTGCGAAAAAAAATAATCTCCAAGTGTGATACTTGTTTGATTAGAGCGCGTTGCAGTAAAATGATCCGGTGCGAAAAAAAGAGCGGAGGAACCGCGAGAAAGGAAGAATTAATCCGGCGACTAAGATGCAAGGGCGACAAGATAGAGGCAGGAGAAAAGGAAGAGCACACGCGAGAGAGCTAGCAAAAAATAACGTTATAATAGAAGGAGCAGAGAGGGAGAGAGTGGAGGAAGGCACTTAACTCCTACGACACTCGAGCCACATCGGCTCAGCGCCAGATAAAAGAGAGAGAGAGAGAGAGAGAGAGAGAGAGAGAGAGAGAGCAAAAAGGAGCATCAGACACTCTTTTTTAGAAAATTGCGCTCGCGCGGGATATGACTCTCTCTCTCATTCTCTTAGTCTATGCGCCAGCGCTTATCTGCGCTGTATCAGTGTAATCAAGCCTCAGCTCTCTCCCTCTCTCTCACTTGAGGGCCGCTCGAAACCCCTTTCTTATATAGAGTGCGCGAGCCTCGATTACCGCTGCACGTATATGCCGCAGTGGCCGTCTCGACGGACACGGACCTGTTCCACTTGCTCGGGGGGATATAGGTATATAACCCGGGACGACGATCGGCGATTCTCGAGATACCGTCTTTTTTCCTTCGCACGTGGTGCCCGAGGGGATCGTTGATTGGACGCTGCCTTGGAACGGCTCGATATTGTTACTATTATGCAGCTTGGATTTTTGTTATACATTAAAGAGGACTGCCAGACATAGTTGAGCTTGAGTCATACAGCCATCTCGGATTGAATTTCGCAGAAAGCACGCGAGAAAGCTGTTCCAGAGCTGCCGAGAATCGAAGAGATTGCTTTTTAATTTTCGGTATATAACGTCGAGTCGTCGTCGTCTGGGGCGTGAAAAACTTTTAAGTAAATTAAGCTCTCGCGAGAGAGAGAGAGAGAGAGAGAGAGCTGACGGGCCAGCACTTCATTTCACGGAATTAATCTCGTGTTCTCGTCGGGCGCGCGCGAAAATAAGACGCCGAGTCTATTAGATGTCGTGTCCCGGCGAAAACACGACTGACCGTGTATATCCTCTAGAAATCCTTGTACACCCGGTTTTATAATTCTTTTGAGTCGGGAGCATATAGCACCGCGAATTACATCATCGTCGATCGACTCCTGCGCGGAATCGATTTCCCGCCTCCAGTGGATTATACCCCGGCGAACTCGAGAAAAAAAACTAAATTGATTCGAAATCGAAGAGATTGCACTTCAAAGCGATCTCCGTCGCGTGTACGAGGAAGTAGATTGGCGCCTTGCGCGATATGTCTTTGACGACGTGTACTCGCGCGCGATTCCGAAGCGTCGGGGAGATTAAGAGCTCCGCACGTTTTCTATCATGTATATCTATATACGTATATATTTATACACACGCGATCGAGCTGTATACGCCACTTATCTTCATTGCCTCTCTCGCGCGAGCTTTCTCGGAGAGAATCAATTCCACGGCCGGTATTACAGCTCCGAAATAATCTCTCGTAATTCCTATCGAGTTTATACGAATGTTTGCGCGAGGGCAATCCAATTTTTGTAATTTTCCATCCCGCGCGCTCGCACACTGATGCAAGCTCTCTCTCTCTCTCTCTCTCTCTCTCTCTCTCTCTCTCTCGCGCGCGCGCGCGCGTGAGCGCGGGAAAACCAATTAAGAAGTTAAATTTGCTGAGCATGCGCTCGCCAAGTTACTTTAATGATTCGCCCGTCTTTTTAACAACGACGCGTGGGGTCGAATTAATTTTTTCATTAGAAAGAAGATTTCCGCACTCTCGGGTGTGTAGAACACGACGTCTTTTTCTCCGCGCGTTAGCCCGGCTTAATGTATATACATAAAGCGTATAGGGTCAGCAGCTGACGCGCGCGTTTGTTTATGCAATAATAATACTAAAC
>JAZHPH010000609.1:0-18351 GCA_037356405.1 Nasonia oneida | reverse complement strand
AGAGAGAGAGAGAGAGAGAGAGAGAGAGAGAGAGAGAGAGAGAGAGCTAGAGCCGCTCGTTGATTGCGTTCGGGGCGATATTGTCGTCGGGGCAACCGACCGCGAAAAGAGTCGTTCCCTCTCTCTCTCTCTCTCTCTCTCTCTCTCTCTCTCTCTCTCTCTCGTGAACGGCAACTCGTTAAAGAAGTTGTAGCCTCGCACCAGCGGACAGCAGCAGCAGACAGAGAGAAAGCGTCGATTCGCGCGCAACTCGCGCCCCGCGCACACAAAAGCTCCGAGCGCGCAGATAGTCCCTCTCGGAAAACTTTCGTTTGCGCGAGAGCTTCCCTACCTCTATATCTCTCTATATATACATCCGCGAGTGTATATAAAAAAGTATAAGGCGACTTTATCTATCTATCTGGATCTCGGAGCTTGCGAGCAAGCGCTCGGAGCTTTTGTGCTCTGCAAGGGAGAGAGAGAGAGAGAGAGAGAGAGAGAGAGAAGGGTGTAGACGTTACGCGCCGATGTTCGCGCGCACTCGCGACGATTTACGCGATAATTTTGCTAAATTTTACGCGGAACTGCCGCGCTATATACACACACCGTGACTCCTCTCCTTTTGTTCCGGCGGCGAGCGCCGGCTGTTGTTGTTTCTGTTTTTCGAGCCGAGGAAGCACGCTCTTCCTATACCTCTCGCGGGCTTCGTTGTATCGCAGCGGAGAAATAATTGTTAGGACTTATCTCTGCGTGTGTGTATATGTATATATAGACCTCGATATATGTACGGGTATGGGGCGCGTGTATCACGAGAGCAGGAAGAAAGCTCGCGTTTAGAGAGATTGCTTTCTGTCTTTCTCTCTCTTATTCTGATGCTTCTTCGCGTTTTTTCGCCGACGAAATATCGTAACGAATACGCGATAGAACACGCGATAAGGAAATAATTAAGTTCCGTTTGCGCAGTGCGCGCGCAGCGAATAATCCGCGCGGCTCGAGAGACTTATCGCGCGTCGGCTCCGCTTTGAATTGGAGCGAAACGGAAGATAGGCCTTTTGACGCGGAGTTTTCACGACTGTGAAACGACGAGTGTATTATATACAGTGAGGTCGTTTTAGACGATAGCAAACGAATCCGCAGCGCTCCTCTCGAGCCCTTTGCATGTTTCAAAGCAATAACATGTATAACTCTTTTGTCGTTATTAAGTGTCGAGAGTGTCAAGGTCTAGAACAAAGAACACATTATTATACGATATCATATCTTCACGACAAACGTACTTTTCTCTCATCATGTTCAAACTCGAACAGACAAAACGAAAGAAAAAAAATCAAACTGCCATCGATATGTCTCCTGAGAAATGACTGATTTGTAAAGAGGGGCTCTATTGTTTTTGCCCTTAGATGGGCCGGCCATTGTCCGGGTAAACCTGTTTGTGCGAAGCATTGCCACAATAAGTGACATCAAGATGGTAAGTATTATTGAACGAAATGCTAAGCAAGCAAACTGTCAACCAAAACGAATCTAAACCCACTGCAATATAACTTAAAAGAATAATAATTGATATTATATACCATAAACAAGCAAGCATAAGCAAGCGCATATACATAGAACGTTAAAGAATGTGTACGATAACTAATGCCAGAGTATAAACATAGCCTGTTTACACCTTTTCTTTGTTTTTTTTTCCTCTACACATATAAAACTGCGAATAAATGTGTATACTAAAATAAACAATTATAAACGAAAATGCAGCTTTCCGACTTCTCTCGCAGCTGGCATATGCATATATCCACGTATACATACCGCGAACGTAGTATATAGCCCGCGAAGTTGAGTTTTTTCGCATATATTATACATTGCCCGTGCTCTCTTTTGTTCTTTTACATATATACATACGTATTATACATATATCTATGTCTATCCCATTTGTATATTATACATTGCTATTACATTATATCTTACTGTTGAATATGATATGAGAATATATATATATATATATATATATATATATATATATGTATATACACATATATATACATATCAAGCATCGTACATGATATCGCAACTATTTATTTATACATATACATAATTATATACAGTAGGCGCAATAGCATATTATATCCATGAAAGTACATACCCCTTAGGGTGTAGCGTATATCCGTCATAGTAAATCCCTTATGATTTTTTTCTCTATTTTTTTTTGAAACCTCGTATTTAATATACTGACTTGCCAGAACTCAACCGATGCAACCGATTGACCGAGTTCAGAGACAATCATCCACATATACGACACATCAGACACACACGCGCGCACACACACACACACACGAACGTATAAACGAACACACGACGACGGCAAGAAAGAAAGAGAGACGTCGACTGTATAAGCCAGCGTAGAACACAGAAGTATAAAAAGAAGTACATAAGCGGAATAGTGCCAGTAGCAGAGGCAAAAAAACATCTTTGAGAGTCGCAACTGACCTGAGACATTGTCGACTCGCTGCTCTCTCTTTCTCTTTCTTTTGCACGTATAAACTCGCTACTTTTTTCTTTTTTTTTCTTTCTCCACATTCCTCCTACACACGTGGGAGAACAGTCTTTTTTGGATCAAAAACGCACCTACACGCGGAACAGAATGCGCACACGTTGATTTCTCTGATACTCCCGAGCATCGTGTACGCAATGCATCGTTTTTGACACAGATACGCATATGTATACGACTGCGCCTCTACATTTATATATATATATATATACATACATTACCTCCCGATTGATCATCAGCTTGAGCCCCCAGCATATATACTTAGAATAGAGAAACAGGCATGCGGCATTTCAGCTTGTTTTATTGAGCAGAATCATCGAAGTACGATGATGATCATGAGTGAACGCACATATACATGAGCATAATGTCCCAGCGAGTGCAAAAGAATGAGTGTATATAATAATGCTGCTTGCCAGGGCGATGTCGAATCGGAATATGTATATAATATACAAATACTCGCTCTCGCGAAAACTGTATACTCTCCCGACAACGAAGACATCCTTTGAGTAATCATCAGTCGCGTCGCCCCGACAAGCCGTAGGCCACGAAGGGTTGTCTATAGATACGTTGTATACTATACGATCCCTCTATACACACACACACACACACACACACACACGCGCGCGATACACGCCTGTATTATATATACATCAACACACGTCCTGACAAACACCAGAAATGCATTATACCTCCATTACCACCTCCTACAGCAGGCGCTCGCGCGATATTTCGTCGTCATTTGGCCTAACAAGACACACGTCTCCTGTTAACATGCAACCACGGCTTCTATACTCACACACACACACACCCAGTCATCTTATTCTTTCGGAGATCTCAGCTTACTTTTGAATCCTCCGCAGCCCTGGCTCAAATGTCAGTCGCCGACGACACGGAGGCAACCTCATAGAGTCGTCGGCCTACTATCGCCCAGAGACCATCTCTCTTTCTGTATTAGCAGAGTTGCTTCGAGCATATGTGTATACGCGCAGGACATGATACAGGCATTTCCTTCGAACCCTTTTGTCGCGACTCTTATGCACTGGTGTACTGTGTACATACTCCGAGAGAGAGAGAGAGAGAGTATACTCTACACACACACGCAGCCGCCGGATATAACGTGTCAAACGCCTTGTGGACACGCGAGCTTGCGCAAGTCTCGAGTCAATTAGCCTCGTCCGCCGTTGATCAACGTTTCAGCGGAGATATAAATTTTCACGAAATGCGCAGCTGCTTCTTTTTTCCAGCTCTCCGGGACGAATTAACGAGTCCGCGACTGTGTTTGCCCGGGCCTTGTTTTTCCACGCTCATTTCATCAGTCCTATCGCCTCGTTAAACGTCGAAAAAAAAAATACGCTATTGGATTTCCACAGCAGCTGGCGTCGAAACGAGCTTTTTCCGACAACGCACACAGAGAGAGAGAGAGAGAGAGAGAGAGAGAGAGAGAGAGAGAGAGAGTGCGCGCCGGTATATACATCGCCGCGCGAATGACTATGACGGCCGGTTTTTTTTTTCGATTGTGTGCGCGAGCTGACGAGGTGCTTTGAGGCTTGCTATATACTATAGGGTTTTACGAGCGCGTGTCGCTCTTTACTACTTACTATCGCGACGCGCCGACGACTTCTCGTTCAGTTTTAAGTAGGACTGCAGAACGACTCCGTTAAGTAGTAACGGACTTACGTGCGCGCGCGCGCGATCCTTATAGCTGCTGCAGTAGTATCGGGCATCAAGAATTCAGGAACAGAGGAGGAGAGAACGTTAACGACTTGCCAGGCAGTTCTCGTGGAGTAACGCGCGCAGGAAAGGACGTATCAATTACATCGACTAATCGCGAGTACACAGAGAGCTGTTTGCTCGTAGCGCACGCGAATGAAAAATATTGATTTGCGCGCGAGCTGAAAACTTTGCTATGAGGGAAAAAAAGGGGAAGAAAGAAAGAAGTTCCGGAAAGACCGACCGCTCACGGGATTTAATTACCATCTGCTTACGCGCGGCGAAATGTTTGAGAAAAAAGTTTAATTACTTTCATTTCTATGTAGCTAGCGCGTAGATATATCTACCGGAGAGAGAGAGAGAGAGAGAGAGAGAGCTGACTGTAAAGCGAACTATCTCGTATATAAAGGCGAAACTCGTGAAATTCAGTTACCCGTGTTTCGGTACCCTATACATCACGAGCTGGGCAAAAAAAGTCGCCTGGGAAATTAATTCCGCGAAGGTCCGATGATACATTCCGAGATATTTTCGCACCTTTAACGGCAGCGCATCAAATCCGAGCCGCGGAAGAAAAAGCCGAGATCGAGCGCGGCTGCATTCGGCTCTGATGTCCGTGACCCGGTTTCGTGCGGCTATGAATTGCTGAATATACCTACCTTCGTCTTTATCAAAGTCGCGGCCAGCGTCGTCGTCGGGCAAAAAGTAGGCCACTAGACGATCTTTCCCACCACACATGGCCGTTTCATCAATGAGGAAATTGAATAAGCCGCCCAGGCTGCACTGCTGCTGTCGAGAGATATATTTTTTTATAGGATATACGCGCCAGAGCCTCGCGGGTACGTTATATAAAAGCTCTTTCGTGACGTGTGTGTTGCATTTGCCTAAGCTTGTTTATACACGACGTTGGCTTTTTCGAGGAATGTAGGTATGATTCTTTTTTTAGAACCGCGAGAGAGATGTATATCGTCTCGTGCTTCCGAACGCATTCCTACACGGAAATCAGTCAATATACGCGAGGCAAACGCAATAAACAGGCAGCTCGCCGCGGCGGGAATTATGAAAAACGCGCGGCGCATATTTCACGAGCTCGCCAGATAGTTTTTCCCCGCGTCGCGTTATAACTTCGTTATAAACAAGCCATCGCGCGCATATTTTTGCATTTAGCTCGCGCGCGCGCGCGCGCGCGGCCGCGAATAAATTGACCAAGCTGTGAATTTTTCGCGGTATAAACACGCGCCGTACATACTTAATTATTATACGAGCGTAAATACATCGACTCCTATATTTTTCTTCCACATACACAGCACTGCACGCGTCGTCGTACATATTTCGCGCATTGATATTCGCCGCGTGTGAAAATATACCTAACACAGAGTCGTCACGTCCCGAGCTTTTTTTCAAAAATTCCCAAGCTTGCGCGTCGAATCGCAGTGGTGCTCGGCGAGGGAGGATCGAGAGAGCTCGATAAATGGCTAATGGAGTACTGCTCCTCGCGTACGTGCCGATTGATCGTCCTCCCAGCAGCATCAGCCGCGTCTTTTCACCCGGCGCTCGCGTGCAAGAAACGTGTGCTCGTCAAAAATCGAGTAACCGCGAGAATTACATCGAGCTATGTAGGGAGAGAGGCTGCAGCAGCACACACGCCCACGCAGGGCAATCTTGTTACGGAGCCGAGCTGCGAACCACTCGGTAATTTCGTTTTCGACCGGCAGTCCTTTGACCGAGTGCGCCGATCCTCTGTGCGCGACGTGACGCTAGATAGATAGAGAGAGAGAGAGAGAGCCGTGTGTGTGTGTGTGTATACGTATACTTTGGAAAATTCCATTGTGCCGTAGATAGTCGAGGTAGTGTGTATATCTGCGCCGAGGAATATAATGGAGTCGTTAATGGCAGGGAGGCCGCGCGATAATTAAATGCAGCGCGTATCGAGTTAATGCGCCGCCCTCCGAGGCCTGGCCGCTCTGTTTTTATACGCGCGCGGCTTTGTCGTGCGCCGCCGCAGGACAATATTGATAACCGCGAAAAATTAAGCGATGTGCGATAAACCGCTCTGCAGAGCGGAGCTTTCTTCTCCGTCTCGTAAAATATCGAGCTGCGATCGTAAACCCCCCTCGAATATTTTCCACGCGGCCTCGAAAATTCATGCGAGAAAGACAGAGAAAGCTCGCAATCGGCTGCAATTAATCAATACCCCGAGACTCGTCGGCGCACACACAACTAGCCCTGTCTCTCTCTCTCTCTCTCTTTCTTCATTCAAACGGACCCGACGACGCCGACACACATAAAATTTTACGAGAGAGCCCACACGCCGCTCCGAAATAAAAGGCGAGTATAGGCGAACAAAGCGGAGCGCAGTATGTGCGCCGCCGCTGTATAAAATCGAAGCGCGCGGACGCAGTAACGAAATTAACTCCCATTAAATCCAATCAGGCGCAGTGTGTGTCTGGCGGCCGAGAAAAGCCATGTTTCACAGCTTGCGAAAATTCGCGAAACCGTAGCGCCCGCGATGTTCCCCAGCGGCCGTTATATAGTATATACTGCTGGAAGGGTTTGCGCAGAGATATGCCAGCTCTCTCGCGCGGGGATTACCCTCGGTAATCCGCAACGCGCGTATTTCGCGTGCTCGATAAGTTGGCGCCGCGGGAAGTTGAGGGAATTACGGCCCCGGTATGTTGCGCAGCCGAGAGCTTTCGAATTTTAACAGCTATATACGTGTCTTGCAAAATCGGCCATAAATCTCGCGCGTCCAGTTTAGCGGAAAAGGAATTTCGATTTTTCAATCGTCGAGCGATACATCACACCGCGTCGAGTTAACAAACTCCCGAGACATTCTCGACTGAGCATCAAGATCTTTCTCTCGCGTCGCGGACGAAGATATCGCAGGATAGGACAGAGCTGCGAAAGAAATGCGGGACGATTTATCGCCCCGAGTAAAATCTCCGAGCGGAAAACGATCAATCGAGATTGAAAGCTTGCACCCGGCGCAAGGAAGATGTATGTATTATCGCGGGGGCGTAAAACAAAGCGACGCGAGCGTATATGAAGCGATATTGCGCTGCTGCCGCAATAACTGCCGGGGAATATAAAACTCGCGCGACTCTTATCCCCGGGAATACGGCTAATTGTAGTAGTAGTCGTCCCCGAGGATTATTTATTCGCCTCGTATACTTTATGGCGCTTGGCTCTATATATTTTTTCCTTGAAAGAGAATTAGCTTTAAATTTCGACAGATAAACGAGAAAACAGCCGCGACCATTATTATACCCCGAGAGCGCATTATATCCATCCGAAAATCGATCGATCGGTCCAATCAACACACGCGCATCGCTCGACAATAAAAGTTAAAAGCCAGCTATAACGTACCCGAAGAAAATTAGAGCGCGCGACGCTCCTTAGAGCGTAAACCGCGTATATAACCTAGCTGCAATTTGTCACGATCGTCGGGCTTTTTCCGCTCGGTCACAGATGCTCGCGCGACATAAAGGAAGCAAGAGTCAAAAGCGCGTTACAGTCCGGTATTTCCTCTTCATTATACATAAGCGCCGCGCAAGCCCGCATATGGGGCTTTTCGCGCTCCATACCGTAACGAGTTTGCGCGGCACAAAGCTCGCGATCGCGCGCGGACAAAAAACTCCATATAGAGGGAAAAGGCAACGTGTATCATTCCCAGGGCTATTTACTGTTTTACGCGCGCTCTTTTCCCGGTTCTTCGCCCTCTCGTGTATGTATGTGTGTGTGAGTCTCTACGTGCATATGCGGAGAGAGACAGTACGCCACGGATTTAGCTCGACTCCCTCTCTCTCTCTCTCTCTCTCGCAGCGCGTAAAACGCGCGCTCGCGGATAAAGATGCGGTCGTGCACCGCGAGCTTTTGTGCAGCGGCGCGAGGCAATCTGCGCGGGCGCGTATACGCGACAAAACTATATACGAGTTTGTATGTACGGCATGGAGTAGTACAGGGCGTAGGGGGGGGGGGGATACGTCGACTCGACGCCCTCCTGGCTATTGTACGCGAGCGCGCGGATATCGCGCGCCGCCTCGTTGTTCGCGGGAATTAACGCGAATTTTCACGAGCCTTTACTGCAGCGTCGAGAGGGAGAGAGAGAGAGAGAGAGCTAGCTTCTGCGGCCGGAGTTTTTACCCGTTGTTATGCGGAGAGATGCGCACTTTCGCGTATTATACGGAGATACCGCGCCGCGCTCTGTTTCCACGGAGGGATTTTAGCTCGTTGCTTGTATTAGTGCGCTGAGCGGCCGGATTTTTCTTCTTTTTTTTTTTTTGGTGATCTACTAATTCTCTCTCTCTCTCTCTCTCTCTCTCGCTCGGGTGGGTGAGTGAGGTCATCGGCCGGGAGATTCTCTCGGAAACGGCTATTATACGCGAAAATCGTCGCGGATATTTTTATTGAGTCGTATGGTAAGGAGAGATACGAGTGGCCTTAAATATTTCGCGAGCGGTGTGTATACTACATACACAAGGCTATATTTATTGCGAGATTGATCACCGGTGGGGGCAGTAAAAGCGCTCGCGCGCTCACTGAGTTCTGAAATCTGATTGTCCGTGTTATACTGTACACTTAAACGGATCGGAGCGGATATTTATGACGCGAGATCCATCTCTCCCATCCGACCACACTCGCTCTTTACTACTTAAAACATCACTCCGTAAAGTGGACTAATCTCAAGCCCATTTTGCTCTCCTGAAAACGTTTTTTGCTGAGAGAGATAGAGCCAACGACGACGCTCAATCTTATCTCTAAAGACCGCTTGAACTAATCGATAAATACACATATGCTCGTATAAGCCACCTGCTATTCCCGTAAATATCCTTCCCCCCCCCCCCCCCTCTGCACGTATATAATACACACAGACAACGACGAGCGTACATAAAGTGTCGTCGTCGAGCCAATAAAACGCAATTTATTAGGGCGCACGTAGGCGAAAAAAAATTATATTTATACGCTCGCACAACACACACACACACACACACAGTCTCGAACGCCGAGTTCGCGACTCCGATAAATGAAGCTCGTTAGATTGATCGAGCATAGGAATAAAAACATGCATATATAGAGGTGGGTAAGGAGGGACAAAAAATTAAAGCCGCCGGTCGACGGAATAGAAAAATATATAGTCCCGACTGCAGGACGATCGGGGGTAACCGAGAGAAAGTAGCTATAGCGTATACATTCTGTGTACATATCGCAAGATATTAAAGGCGACGAAGGAAGAAGGGGAGGAGCGGCGACAGAAAATAAAAAGGAGGCTATAGATATACACAGACAGGCGCACGCAGGCACACATATAAGAGAACGAGCGAGAGAAGCGCCGCCATCGGAGCAAAAGGTACACAAAGAGCTGGGCAAAGAGATTTACGACTTGAGGGTATAGGTGCAGTGTACTGCCGAGTATACGGGGAAGGGAATATGGCAAAAGTGCAGCCAGCTTTTTCTGTGTGTCTGTGTGTAGGAGAGGGTAAAAATGTATCTCGCGCTCGCCCTATATACGACGGCTCGCTCTCGCAGCTCGAGATTTATGGATTAAAGCTTGTGCCGCCGCGGCTTTAAAAATTATACGCAGACGATGTGCTCTCGATTCGATTATATAGATCGTCTCTATTGCGAAGAGGTGTGGGATATGTCCTTGTACGAGGAGAAATATTCACTGATACACCACCTACTACTATCTTACTCTGATGTCTCTCTGTGTCTGTTAAACAACAAAGCGCCGAGCATCACACAATATACTTACGGCTGACTGATTAATTTCTTGATTCTGTTTTATGCTATGTTAGATGGGCCCGCGGTTGTCCGTGTCAACATATTTGTTCGAAGTATCTCAAAAATAGATGACGTTACCATGGTAAGTCTGAATAAATGACACACGCCCCGAATATATTTTATATATACAACCCACTACTACTACGTGTATTGTAACCGAATTACAATATACTAATATATATATATATATATATATATATATATATATATATATATATATCGCAGCTGTCGATCGGATTTTACATTGTTATTATACTATAAAATATACAAGATGTGTCTGTCAACTATTCAACACGTATATTTGCAGTTACACGCATATCACACGTATATAAATATATGATAACAATGCTGGGTGTTTACAACGTACCTCTATTGTTATTGATATCTATTGTATACTAAGCACAGTGTGACACTTAATATTATATGACGTATTTTGTACATCTCTCTCACCACTTACTAACCAATCTAATTATGTATAGCGTGCATCATCGCCACTCATCATCTCTCGCTCTCTGTATCATCACCATCACTTATATTCTCTCTCTAGCTCTCTCATCATTAGTCATACCCGTCGATAAATAGCCGCTCAAGTGAGCATCACGATATCTCACTGTCTAGAGCTTCGTCTCGTTCGTCTGTCTAGCGTGTATATATATATATATATATATATATATATATATACACACATCTCACCGCCAATATCACATTCACGATTATGTATACACACACACACACACACACACACACTCGCCCGTCCATTTTTATCTCGCAATATCAGCTCTCGCACTTGTGCGTGTATATCTCACAAACTCACACACACACACACGCAGTCTATCACGTCGCCCAGGCATATATTTATTATTACCATTATCTCTGATTCTCAGCTCTTTCACGTTATATCTGATACACACTTGGCACTCTATCTCACTCATCCATATTATACACGCGCAACGACACTCGTCGCTCATACATATATAGCCACATAGTCACATTCACGCAATCCTCCTGTAGCCTTTCTCCCCGCCACCGTCTATCTATATATCTATATCTATCTCCCGTGTCCTCCTCGGCTCAGCGCGTAGTTTTCTCTGTATCTAGTTCTCTCGCTCACTACGTGTTGTATATCCATCTCTGTCTTTCCTCGCTGAATACATCAGAGCCGCCGCTCTGTGCCTGCTGCCTATATTCCCTCGCTCTGTGTATCTCCATCTCTCGCTACTGTCTATCTATAACCGCGTCGTCGTCGTTTCGTACAGACTTTTTGTCCTCCCGTCCTGACTCCTGTCTATCCTCTATACCACCATATACGCAGACACGTGTATATATATATATGACAGATAGCGCTATAGTACATTCAACCACCGAGAAATGACCACCACCAGCAACTACAACAACTACAATAACAAGCTTTATATATTCCGATGTTCTATATGAGTATATATCAAATTTGTATATGCCTTGATTTTAATATGCGACGATTCGCTCGCAGTATGACGCCCGGCTATCTCGGCGACGCGTGAGACCGTCTATTTCTATGTATATACATGTAAGCACATCTGCTATACGTGTGCAGTGGAATAAGAACTGGATCAACGCTCTCTCGCGCGGAGCGTCATGCTGCTGAAGGATCGCTAGATATATTACTATTATCATTATACCATTATTCTTATGTATTATATATATATATATATACCTATATATAAATAGTACTGCTGATTATTTCTTTTTTCTCGCTGTATTATATTAGTAGATTCCATGAATTTTTCTCTCTCGCTCTACTGCAAAATATTATGTATACGATATGCAGCGTATATACATATCACACCAAAACACGCTCGATACTCTCGGGTGTATATACCTATACTTATACATAGATAGAGAGAGCCCAAATAAGAAGTGCCTACACCCCTTGCACTAGGCCAGTATACAGTGCATATATCCAATATAGTATAGAAATTTCGCTCAGTCAGCGAATGATTTGTCTCTCGCTCGCTATATATACTGCCCCCCCCCCCCAACTCCCACCCCTTCGGTGATGGTGTTAGGTCTCAATTACAATTACTCGCTACCGCAGGCTGCTACTGTGCGTTGTACGCGTTTACACTTGACCACCACACACACACACACACACACACACACACACACACAGACACGCAGACCCGCGACGACTCAGCAATTAGCGTTCACACGGTTACGCAATTACGCGTTACCGCTTCGCGTGTGTGGCGGTATGTACGCGTGTGCCGCAGCCAGTGAACCCTACTGCCTGCGCTACATAACACACACAGACACACAGGCACTCGTTATGCATTATACAAGAGTATTCGCCGAGCACACGTGGTAGAGACGGTTTTCGGCGTGTCTGGTGGGCGACGTTTTGTGACATCGCCTTCGAATTATGCATATACCTATATATATATATATATATATATATATATAGAGAGAGAGAGAGAGAGAGAGAGAGAGAGCTGTGGATGCGTGTGTGTGGAGGGCAGCCATCAGAGAGAGTCTGCGGGAGCAACGAGAGTTATGTCCAATGCAAATGGACGATGCACGCATCAATTAGGAAGACACTTGTCGCGTTCGAGGGCCTGTGAAATTGCCGCGAACGTAATTATACGCGCGGAGTCTGGCGAATATGACGTCGTGCAATTTTCAAAATCGATTCGTGCCCCGCGCACATATGCGCGAATGATTAATTCCAATTTGCGCGCACGCGCACGGGAATTAGTTCTCCCCCGCGCGCGCCCACTTGTATAATGTACGCAAAAATCGGTCTCCCGCCCCTGTATAAGGGAGGGAGAGAGAAACCGAGCGAAACGACGCGATTCCCACACACATACACACGCCATTAATCGGAGAATCTAATTGGATTCGTTATTTACAGAGGAGGAGCTAATGGAAAATTATACGGAATACCCGTATTATACTATATGCACCGCGCACTTATCCCCTTAGCCAAGATAGCCCTATAATAAGATAAATAGAGCTTTAATCGCCACTTAAACAGCACTTAAAGCTTTAGTCGCGGGGATATATTAAACGCTGCGCATACACACACACACACACAGCCAGTACAGGGATTAGAAGCGCGACGGCCTTGCGCCTCGGCGCCTATATATTTTCGATTGCTTAACAAGTGCGAAGCTCTTGCGCTCACGAGGCGGTCTACTGTGTGTGTATACGAGCGGCTCGATTGTTTGGACTGTCGATTGGACTTTAATTCTGATCTTTACGGCCGGCGGGGCTTAACCGAGAGCTTTGCAGAGCAAAACACGCTGGATACATAGTCTGTATTTTTCTCTCGATATCCGTCGCTTGAATCGTCGCGATAATAGGATTCGATGTATCGTATATAGCTAGCGCAATACAGCTGGAATTCCGGATGATTTTTTTATTAACGCTCAGCTCTCTCACGTGCGATACAGTCTAACGAGTTTATACTTTGCCTATAGCGCGGGCGCAATCTCGAGCTTGCGGATAGCACACACGCGGGATCGAGTTTATATCTCACGGGGACGCCATTGTGTATGGCCAACGACTCGACTGTAAATATGTGTGTGTGTGTATGCACAGCTATACGTTTAAGAGGATGAGGAGGACTGTTGGCGCGAGTACACGTACACCTGGCGCGAGAATCGTATGCATAATACAATCCTCGTACGAGGCGAAGCGCATACGCGCAGAGTCTTGTTTTCCGCCGATCAATCAGTTTTTCCCTCTCGTGTACGTGTCCCACAGAGCTGTATATAGCGAGCCTATATGTATTCGGATTATATTCCACACAAGCGAGCGAGCGAGCGGCGTCATTAATCAAGCCCAATTAGGAGGGACGCCGAGCCTGCGACCGCAGTGTATTAGAGTGACAAATAACGCGCATAGTTCGCTCTCTCTCGCAAATTTTGACAAAATGTTTTCGCGCGCTACCGCCTGCCTCTGAGTGTATATATATATATATAGATATACACACACGCGCGCGCATAACGCAGTGGGCACGTGCCGCGCGCAGGATTGATTGTCGTTTCGTCGTCGTCGCCGTCGCTTTCGACCCCCCCCCCCCTCGGGGGACAGGGGAGGAAAAAAAAGCGCTTCCGCGTCGAATGGATGTGAATCTCTCTTTCGATTGACCTCTATTCGCTTCTCTCTCCGGTGTATATAATGCGCTCGCGCGCGCGGGGCGGAGGCGTTAACAAATGGCCGATACATTGTCCGTCTGTGGGAGAGGACGTAACGCTGGACTCGATGATGAATTCCTGTTTACGGAACTGGCTGCAGCATAATGCGAGGAGGAAAAATTGATTCCGATCGCGTTAACGACGTCGCGCGAAATAGAGAAGCTTCCGCGCGGAGTGGCTTACTTCGGCCGATATGCGCATCCAGCGTCGGACTGAAAAGAGAGAAAGCAAAAACAAGGGAGAAGAGAGCGAGAGAGCTGCAGTGTGGCAGACAATGAAAGATGAAGCGCGAAGCCCGCAGACAATAGCCATGGTCGATATAGATAGAGCTTCGCGCATCGTCCTCGTGTCCGTCCATCGGTTACTGGCTAGCCTAGGCTACGTATAAGTAGGCCCGCATGCCAATTATCCGTGTAACGTCAGTCTTCCGCGCCTTTCGATTTCTATCTCCGTACACACAGGAGCGAGCGACGGAAGCCCAGTAGGAAATCCGAGCGAGAGGGCTATATACGGGCTGCATAATCGATTTGCGCCGCGTCGTGTGTGCATTGTTCCGAGCAGAGCCCAGATTCTCCGGGTATTGGAGAGAAAAAAATCGACGCCCACACTCGCAGCGAAGAGCGGGTCAGCACCTTATCAATCACTCCTCTCTCTCTCTCTCTCTCGAACCCCTCGCTCTCGCGCTTGGACGATGATGAGGATGATTCGCTGCTCGATAACGCAGAAAAATGCGCGTCTCTCTGGCCCCGACGCGCGCGATCGCAATTTGGCTTTCATTGTCCCTCGGAATTGATCGGCCGACCCTCGCGCTCTATACACATACTTACACGCGCTAGAGAGAGAGAGAGAGAGAGAGAGAGCTCGTTTTCCTTATCGGCCGCCGACGAGAGTATAACGTTTATATTCCCTATGATGGTCTTTCCTTATTTATGCATTACGCGCGCTTTGTTCTCTCTCCGTCATCTTTATCGAGGGGACGTATATATAAGCTGCTGTAACGGCACTAATTTTACGATTACGCGCTCGTTCGAGTGCACGCAGCCCAGTCGTTATGTGCTAAGGGTTGGGTGTACACTTTGTATACGATGGGACGACGAAATCTGATGGAAAAATTCGTGTCGCCTACATATCTGATTGCTATGCTGCGTCGAAAAGTGTAGCCCAAAAAATTCAGGCCAAGCACACATGCTGTTTGATAATCGAATGTACAGAGAGCGTATATGTAGATAAAGGAGTTGTTGGTGCGAGGGGAAAACAATAGATAGTTGCGTATACAGCGGGCCGCGGCTCGAATCACGTTAATAATTGATATCCTACTGTTATCTTCTGTTCTGGACGACGATGTTCCGTGTGCGATCCGCCAGCGTGTATCGTATACATCAACATGTTTCTCCGCTCGATCAGCAAAATTCATGATTATTCCATGGTGAGTGCCTCAAATAAGTATCCATCCAGCAAGGCCTTCCAGCATCTGTCTATATATTATATATATATATATATATATATATATATATATCTTCATATATATATTTATACATATAAATATGATCGCACGCAGTGTTTGTCTATATACATTCTTATATGTATGTATGTATGCATATACACGCATATATATATGTATATTGTTGAAGTTCGATGTGTTACATGGATTATAATCGCCGGTCCGTATAAAAGGGATTTATGGTATATGCTGTTGCTGCAGCGCAAGAACTTTGTCTACCGGGCGTAGACGTTATATATGTAAATCCGTTTTGGACGGCAGACGCATTGACTTGTTTTGTGTATACTGTAATCGGACGTCGCATTACTGTATCATGTTATAAATATACTATGAATATATAAATATATCGATATATGAAAATGGATGTGTGCTAAGTGTCGTTGTTATCTATACAGCTCAATGAATAATACAACAATTCGATTGTCCATTGTATTTGAATGTCAAAGAGATGGAGTTCGGTTGCACACGTTCGTTATAATTATAACTCTCGAATTGGCTCTAAATCGCTGCTGGTAAGAAACGAATTACAGTACAAGCGACGTTTCCAACCACACTCTATACTCTTGAGAAAAGCTATATCTATGCATACATATGTATATCTTTGTATTAAAAAAGATATTGCGCGTACGAGCGCGCTTCACTGATGCACCGACATACAAGCTCGGCAGAAAGAGTCTAGAGGTCACACAAGGAATGAAAGTGTTCCTCCGCTGCTTTTCACTGCTTACCGCATCAGAAATATATAAGAAATATATATATACACATAATTCCTTTGATGAAATTTCAGCTGCACAGACAGAGATAGACTTCTTTATACCTATATCTGTATATACAGTACATACTTTAAAGGTCTCATGTATACGAAATTGAAATTTGCGTAGCGCCATGATGATGTGCGTGCACGAGAGAGCAAACGTATAATCACGAGATTTGCTAGCGTTCTCTCGTTAAAATAAATTTCGCTTTGATAATTGGAGAGAAGGAAAAAGTAAAAACATATATTTCTCACGCCTCGTCGTCTCTGTACGCACTCTTGGATCTCACTTGACCTTTAGATATTTTTGGAATTCACACCATGTATATATATATATATATACTTGTCGTTGGCTTTACACACACTCACACAATTTCTGCTCTCTATCTGTGTCCAAAGAAATTCACTGCGCTATATAACTGTGTGTGTAAGTGTTGTCTCGTTATGTATATACATCTCGACGCGATGATTACGCGCATATATATTGTGTGGGAAGAAACGTAACGAGGTTCGAGTTGACGATCTCTATGGCAAAATGTGTAATTTAACTTTGGCATTATATGGGAAAGTCCACTTGTTACAGAGTTAGAGATTTAGCCTTTGAATCGAGGCAACTTTGAGGAACCCTATATATATCCGCACACCAGTTCCGAATAACTTTCAATCTGGATTTAATCACGATATCGCGTGTATAACTAAATTTGCCAAATTGTTGACGCCGAGCTAGCGAGCGAGCAAACTAGAATTATTAGCGAGTAAACGTTCCACGTACATGATGAGATATTATGGATTATTTTTCAAGTAATTACAAGCGTCATAATGGCAAATATCGAGCACTATTATATTAGTAGATTGTAACGAGCCAACTGGTCGAAACTGGTAATTCACTGTTGGCACACGATACTGCAGCGCAACGTAATGCAGCTTGGCTGTGCTGATGAATATATTGCACATGAATATATATTGGGCAATTGATTGTCTCTCTATATATCACATTAAGAACCTTATATATCCGCAAGTTGCACGAGCGAGAGCAAACGAGACTCGACATCTCTCCACATTATGTTGCCGCATAACACTCCTGCGTGTATAATAAATGTTACTCGTGCGATATAACGCTTTCGTTGCCTGACGCTTCTCCTCACTCACGACAGCCAGCTCCTTTGTCTTCCATACATCATGGCTTTTCTCTCTCTCTCTCTCTCTCTCGCACTTTTTCTCAGCAGCATCATCATCTTCGCTTGTAATTTCTCTTATTCTCCCGGGAGCTTCACCTCGTCACGCAGAATAGCATGCACTCGTCGATTCCTTCTCGATCGACGACATAATTGCGTATATATATATATATACATCATACATACACCGAGTTGTTGCGCAAGCGTCTTACGCAACGCGCGGAATCTTACGCCGTGGGCGATATCGCACAGTGTGTGCATTATACAGCGCTCGACGTTCCTTGTAGCTATACAAAGGACGTATCGCACCGAGGAAGCGGAAGCCTCTTTGTCTCACCGTCTATATATATATACCGAGTGTATTATGTATTTACGTCGAGCTATCGGCCGTCCACGCGTCATTTCATTAATCACTCTCGGTCCGATTCCCAGCTCCTAGAGAGCTCGTATACTTATTCCTCTTCTACTTTTTATATAACGAACACGCCTCGTCACGTTTTTTGAGAGATTGTGTGGGGCGTCGCCCGCCGCCACGAGCTTTTCTAGCTTTATAGATATCTCTCCTCTGTTTGCCGGCGCTGATTGGCTCGAGCGTGTATCATACATCTAAAAAAGGTGCGTATTGTAATTGTGATCGATGGCGACAAACGTTGGCGGCGATTTCGGATTATCATCGGGAAACATCGCGCGGGAGGGGGGGGGGGCAAACTTTGTCCGCAGAGCCGCGACGTGTTTATCCG
>JAZHPH010000608.1:0-33961 GCA_037356405.1 Nasonia oneida | reverse complement strand
CTAAATTTTGTTATTAAGGATGTTTAAACATTTTTTCCAATTTTTTTAGTCGGTTTAAACATTTTTATTATAAAATTATGCCAAAAAATATATGTTTTCAACCCCTAAAAAATAGGGGATTCTACCCTTACTCTTCAAATCACCATGAAATACTTGCTCTTTTTGTAAGAAATAACCTCCAATTTGTTTCATTGAAAAATATTAATTTTAAGCCGAGATATTTAAAAAAAACGCTTTTTGGGGGTTAACTTTAGGGGAGGTTTTTACCCCTTAAAAGTGAAAATTAGCCGATAAAAAAAAATACGTGTCTCTTATTTTTTTATGTTCTACAACATATATGAAAATCATCAAAATCGGTGAGTTCGGGTTGGGTACCTTTCCTTGTTAGTATAACGCGGTGGCAGCACCTCTCGTTGCTGCCTCCGCCATCTTGAGCGGGTCGCTCCCGCTCTTTCGCGCGGCTTGTCCGTTAGTTCTCGACTATCTCTCGAAGCGTGCGGAGCTCCGTCGCGATTCTTTCTCTTTGAGATTGCCGAGCATCCTTGCTCATAGCTTATCATCCGTCTCCTAGAGACTGCCAGGCATACTTTGCTTATAGCAAATCGTTCGATCTAACATCGAAATCGTGTGTGAGTGTGTAATTCGCATTTATCTGTCGTTCCATCAAATCCTTGAACCACGTGTTTCTCGTATGCGTTGCGCCATTGTTCTTCGCGATGTCACGCCGATCTTTGTTCGTTTGCGTATATAGTGATACAAATTCATTCGTTTTAATTCATCTTACTTTAAGTGTATTCAGTGTAATTTTAGTGTAAAATAAAATTATTTACTTATTATTTACTTAATCGAACCGATCATTCCTTTTTTTTATTCTCTCTTTTGTTTCTAACTAGGCCTTTATGTGCTTCTCACAAAAAGGCCACGATTATTGACTCTGATACCAATTTTGATTTTCTTTTTATAGAATGGAGCGAATACTTCTGGTCCTGAACAGTCAACCTTCACTCTTGCTGTAAAAATCGAATTTCAGCACCAGAGCACCTGCGTAATAAGGACGCTCTGTTTCGACTCCGGCTAGTAAACGCCAATGATTTTTTAAATCTTCGTCGACCAGATTAAGGCATGTATATTGTACTTATATTGGATTCACTCGTGTTTTCTTTCCCATTACATAAAAACTAACGGGCCCTTCCCTCTAAATTAACACAGCTTTACCAACTTGTTGTCAGCTGTATTATATACATTTTTATATGTTCATGAAATATATATCTTTTTTTTTTATTAAAATCATAAATATTTTAGTCATTATCATTTGGGGTCTATTTACAAGCAATGATTTCGTCCCCTTTTTTTGAAAATTGCAGTTGCTTTTGTTGCAATTTTTGAGAATTAATATGCTTTTGACTAAAATGATTTTATTTTCAGTAAATTTTTGAAGATTTGAAAATTTCTCTTTTTGAAATTTGGATTTTCGATGATTTTTCTTTTCAATTCGAATATCTTCTTAACACGTTATTCTTTCTCAACAGGCTGAACGAACATGAACAAAGCAACGATTTATTTCGAGTTTGGGGAAACCGAAGCTCGCCAGATGGCCGCCCCCTTAACTACCCACGCGCACTGAACCACTACAAAGGCGCTGACGTTACGACACGACGCCAAGCTTCCAAGCGACGTTTTCGACTATGCTGCGCGCAGTTTGAAATTCGACACTTGCCTTTGTTACGAGTACCTCGCGTGATTTTACTTCTAAAGAATTTTCTTTTTAATCACTTCGCGTTCATTTATTTTATTTCACCATTTAATTTTCACAATTTTTCTAATTTTTAATTTTTTTATTTTAGCGTCGCGGACACTGTATTCACGTTAATATTAGTATATTCTGGTCCAAAAGAAAAGTGAATCAAATTTGCTTTGAGATTTGGCAAAATCTCGGTGGGACCTCCAATTTTGTTAGGTGGAAACTTAAAGAGTTTCCCCTTTTATGTGAGTCTGCCTATCTGATGCCCTCTACAGGTGTCCAGGGCGGAATCTAGTCAGGATCCGTATCCCTGCATGCAAATGTCTTTCCCTTCCTTTTGGTAGTGGTCCAAATTAATATTTATGAATCTTACCTTGCGATTTTTCTGCTTGAACGATTGAATAGAAAACTCTTCTTTCTAGACCTTTCCTCCTTTTGGTATTTTGGGATTTTTAGGAATGAATGACTTTGAATGAAATATATATGTTGAACAAACTATATGGTCCAATTGTATCTGTATTTCCCTTTTTATGAAACTCTTTACAATTTTTACAGGAAATTCTCACTTGAAATCTGAATAATGAACACTATTATCTCTGAGTAATTAATTTGAATCTGTGAATTAGAATGTAACTACAACAAATCTAAATCTTTGGATGAAAATCTGAATATAACTTCGGAAATCTATTGGTCCGCCGGCTTCTGTGCCCGATCACCGAGTCGACGCTTGTTGCACTCATTAGAACTTACGGGGCCCGGCAACTAGTTGCGCGCCGAAACTGCAACGTAGCTCCGCACGTGCCTCGCTAGCCGTTGGCGGGGAAGTTGTTTAGGTCAGCGAGATTCTTAGCCACTTGATACTTTTGTGGCCTTGAGTCTCGCTGTACCTTTATACGTGTAGAACTTTCTCGATCCTACATTTGAAATTATTATTTCAAATGTAGGATCGAGAAAGAAATGACTGATTCACATTTGAAATTATTATTTCAAATGTGAATCAGGAAAGTTGTCACGTAACAAATGGATTGGCAGATTTGGATGAATTTAGAAAAAAATTTCAACCATCGATATCATGAGAACCATGGGATTTTAAAAGCTGCAAAGAACTTAGCCGAGACGCATGAAAAATCTACCTTTTCCCGAAATTGTAGATGAATTCAAGCCTATTTACTCTCGTAAGTAACTCTCGTACTCTTTTTTGCATTTGCTGCCGAACAGTGCAGTCGATCTGAAGGGCCAAACGAGAAAAGGAAGGTAATTTAATTATCTTTCAAATGCGTTATGGCTAAATTGTTTGTAACAATAAAATGATACAAAAAACGCCAAAAATGATTTTGCAAAATTCAATAAACGGCTTTAAAACAAAAACTAGCTGGCAAAATTAAAAATAACCTCTTTTCCCCAATTCAGACGTCAAAAACGGATAAACAAACCAAATTTCATAGACATTCATAGCCTCGATTCAAAAATATAACGGTATACACACACACACATATATATGGACATTTTGTAAAAACACGTCATTCCAACTGTACAAACCTCAAAATGGATTTCGAACCTATTTTTGAGAAAGTCGAAAATTTATATATAAAACAAAAATACTCTAAACTCTTGTTTAAAGTTGTTTAAAACTAATATTTTAACATTTTCGTTTTAGAAATTGTTTAATTTCATAATTTCAGTATTCAATCACTGATTATCATGAAAATAAAGACGCTACAATTTTAGTAAACAAATAAAATAATATGATGTCTCATTATTATCTAGTAAGCAACGTGAAATTTTATGTTATCAAAAAAGTTAGTTATGTATATAGTTATTTATCACCGGCGGAAACATTCACGTGATTTTGTCATGTATTAAAATTTTATTGTTTTTTACGTTAATTTGTCACTGTAGATGTAACATATGTTTAAAAAAAAGAGGTAAATAATGAATACTGAAAATCATTTAAACCAATTAATTAGTGCAGAAATATTTAATTATTTACTGTTGACTATAATTTATGATACATTTATGATACTATGAATTTACTTATTAAGGAATTGGAATTTATTCTAATTCTAAAAGTTAATCAAATGATAACCATATAACTTGTATTCAACAACATTTTTTAATTTTACTCGATTTTTGATATGCAATCTGTAGTTAATTTTCAGAGATTGTCTAATATACAACCTATTGATAGACAATATATTGTAATAAACAATATATTGAAATACTTTGTTCTGGTTCAAGTACAGACACTATTTTTAGAAAATATTTGTATGGATGTGTGTGTGTATGTTGTAACGTGTTGAGCACCGCGGCTAACACGAAGCGGTATGAGTACCGCTGCGCCGCGACGAGAGTACGTAGAGTCGCGCGCGCGATAGAAAAACACGTGCGAAATTCGAAGGCGCGAGAGGGACGGAACGAGCGAACGCGCGGGCTAGTCCAGCGAGAAGGACAGATAGCTTTCGGCTCCCGAATCGTAAACACGCGGCTTCGCTCGTATCGCTAAAGTGCGTTCATCGGGGTTTTCGCGGTACGTGCGGCGTTGCGAAAGGAGTGTGTGTGAGTGCGTTAGGCCGATCCAGGTCCTGCCGAGCGGTCCAGCGCTAGACCACGACGATTGGCGACGGCGTCATCGAGAGGACCAGCAGAAGGTTAGTGTGGATGCGCGCAGTGCTTGAGAGAGAGAGATTGTGCGCGAGGATACCACCTGCGTGGTGCGAGACGCGCGGCCTTCGCGGCGAAACACGCGTCGAGCGCAGATACTCCGGCTTCGCGACGAGTCGCAAAGTTGTTGCGACTCGGGCATTATTATTATTTTGTCTCTCGGCGTATTGTAAATTCACGTTTATCTCGCGAACTTAAATATAACCTTAGTCTTTTTATTTTACGAATTTTTGTTATTATTTAACGACCGCCACCTTGCTAATTCCTTCCCGCGATTACCGCCGCCTACGCGGGCGTTGAACAAGCAACTTCAACGCACCTGAGTAGCCGAGCACGCACCAGAAGGTGCGGTATCCACGAGAAGAAGCAGCGGGATAAGCTGCATTGCAACGCGGGTTAATCGCTGGCGTTGAGGTGCTATCCGCCGCAACGTGGGATAGCGATCTCATTCAACGTCATTTAGGCGAATAAAAGTCTCACCCCGTTACAATGTATACCGCAATATTTCTGGAACAACTCCGTCAATATCAATAAAATTTGACATGCATATATATTTTTGGATTCTGAATTCGGGAATAACAGTTATTTTCTATTTTCTCAACTATTTTTTTATGGCCATTTTTTGATTTTTGAAAAACACTATTTTGCGTTTTTTTCAATCATCCCATTGTTACAAACAATTCAGCTCTAATGCATTTGAAAAAGAATTAAATTACCTACTTTTCCTTGTTTGGTCCTCGGGATCGACTGCTTTGTTCGGCAGATAAAATGAAAAAGGTGATTTTATTAAAAAAATTCATATCTCTGAAACTAAACATCATAACCTCGCGAAAAAAATCATGTCGATGGGTCACGCGTCAAACTTACACTTGCTGTCCCGTCGTCTAGTAGTCTACGATGTGCATAATATTTACTAATCGTCATACACATAATACATGCATATGTACTAAAAACACTTGATTGTTTAATGAGGTTCAGTTGCTACAAGAAAAATTCAGCCGATTCCGCAATATTAAAATCCTATTCTTGAGTGTTTCATCGATAAACCATAAGACGACGGGACGGCAAGTGTGAGTTGAAATAATAATTTCGAAAAGTGCAACTTTCTTATTTTTCATAACTATTAGTTATGATTGATTCTAGCTTACCTGCTGATCTTTAATGCTTGACCTTTTTAAAACTGATTTTAATACATTCACTAACGTATATATTTATGAAAATATATGGAGAAACTTTTGTAAGCTACAAACATTCGACAATTCTTTCAGAAATTTATAGAATTTTATTTCTTTCAGAAATTTATGCAATTTCTAAATTTTATTAAATTCAGACATTGTAAATTTTTCAGAAGAAATAGAAATTATAATACAAAGATACATCAGATTTGTGAGGATGGAGCCATAACTTATAGTTGCCAACATTTTACCTTGTAAAAGGTTTTTTTTTAACCGATTACACACTCGTTTAATAAGTTTAACCAAACTTCTAAAGAAATAGCTTCGACGCAAACGACTTGTCGAGAGAATGCTACTGCAATGCGGTTGTTGCAGCGTGACTATGTAGTTAAATATTGTTGCTGTATGTTTGGCAAGCAGCAAGAGCGTGGTATGGACTTTCGTCAGGTGTCACGGGTATGCGAAGCTTGAGGCTGCTCAGGTTTCCAGCGCTGCGGATCTTCATCGATTGTCTTACGCGCCGCCCGGCAGCTACTGCAGCTCTTGCTCGAGCATGGACACGCGGACTTCTTCAGCTTAGTTTTGAGCGCAAAGTGACGCCTGCTGAACGTCGAAGCGGCTGTACCGATGATATGTGCAGAGGCCTGATCGAGTTGGCGTCGCAGCTACTTATGTTGAGGTTAAAAGAGCTGTAACAGAGAAAGGTAGATCTTGTCGTTCATTTTTGGCTTATTCTGGAAAAACAAACGTATGAAGTTCCGGAGGAAGAGTATATAGTTACCGCTTCAAGAAGATATTCTTACTTGCAAATTAAAGCATTCAAGCGCAGAAGAATTTAATCAATAAGTGAGCCAAGATTTTATTTAGTAATAAGGTTTAATATAGAAAACGGTTGTTTAAAGTGTAGCATAGTGAGGGATGCTGGAGACTTATCAGAGCCTTTCTTCAATCTGTGTTATTTGCATTATTATTTAATTTAGATTGTTCTTGTTCGTACAATATACTCAAAATTTGGAAGTATATTGTATTAGTTCGTATTAAAAGATATATTCCTAAAAAATGTTGGCTTTGTTTTGGCTTAAATTTCAAGTTACAGCAGTTCGAATGGTGGCATTGTGCATATAGTTAATGTATCGACTTGAACATACATACGTCAGCAGTAATAAGGAGGTTCCCAAAAAATGTTTAGCCCGATTCATGAAAATCTCGTTGAGATGGTCGTGTCACACCAACATTTTTTTTAATAGAGCATATGCTCGCATGTTAATAGTTTGTTGAGACCAAAACAGTGCAATTTTATGTATAGAAGATTGCTTGAGATATTATATTGCATCTTACACATTTATCGACGATGAAAATATAAGATCGCACTGCTTGCATTCAAATAATTAAAAAAAAATATTTTTACTCTCATGATGACAGCTTTTTGTATTGCATGGTTGTGTTATTAGATAGCAAATGCTTTAGTGTTGCTCTTACCGTGTCTATTATTTTCAGCATATGCATACTAATTTGGCTTCTAGTAAGGTGTATGCTAAAAATGATTATATTTTTTGTAACTCATGCATGATTTGGTGTGCACCAAGGTTAAGTAGGGCTTTTTAACTTTTTAGAAAAATGGTTTTCTAGTTATGCAAAATTTTTGTTATAATAACGCATGTACAGAAAAAAATTCTATATTTATAAGAAAAAATATTTTACAAAAAAATACAATGTGCAAAAAAACTACGGTCATGACCGTTGCGTCTCTAATAATTGATAAGAAATCACGGTTCTGATTGTGTTCACATTCTATCGCTTTTCAAAAGTGGGGCGCCATCTATCGGCTAATTTTCGTTATGATAGATGGCACCATTATATAATTCCACCTGTCACGTGACACAAGCAGTAGACTCCACAACTCGCCATTTCTGGTTACGACATCCCGAGAGTTCGAATATATAGCAAGTCTTTATACCCGTACACCGACAAGCTCCGATACACTGCACTGTTTTAGGCTATGTTTTATGTTTACACCGTTACACGAGTCCTGAAACGGTCCGCGAAGGGTTAGAACGCGAACGCCAGGGATTCGTGACCCGAGGTTAGTAAATCAGGAGACAAGCACATACGAAGAACGATAACGAACTCTGATCCACCCGGTAATATCTGTTGAGTGGACAAAAGCCTTCCCTATGCTCTGAATTGGAAGATCCACCAGAGGAGAGCTGCTCGTGTGTTGAAGCAGGTGAGTAGGGTATATCCAATACGCACGTCCCGCACACTTAGGTAAACCACGCAGCTATTAGACTGATGTGTGAGGTACTACCATCTCACCATGAATCTACGACCAGATGAGCCACCTAAGAACAGGGTACTACCATCTTGCACCGATGACACAACTGATGGGGGGATGGGAGAGGATGTTCTAATAAAGGGTCAAAATTATTTATATTTTGTAAAAAGTTATTCATTTATTCTTTTAATAATCATTTGCAAGCGATGCTGGATCTCAGCCTATAGGAGATGGGGTGGACTGCACACATACTCTTCGAGAGCCTGGGGCTCATGGACTACTAGACCGGAGCAAGCAGCGAGTACTACCATTCGCACGTTACTCAGTTGAGAGCCAGATCATTAATGCTCGCTGCTGGCTCCGGAACTCCTTATATACCCGAGTTGCTCCCTCCCTCCGTGTTACATGCTCGTACGCCATCTACCCGCGCGTAGGTAGACTATTTACATTTGGCTACTAGCGCCACTCGGTCGGTAACTTGCCTACGCCAGGCAAGTTATCTGTTGCTATCCTCTTATCCCCGGGCTGGGCCTGCCGTCACAGTCCCGATGCACGCTGCTGCTGCGGGAACCTCTTTCAGCTGCATATAGTCACACACTGATCCACGATCACAAATGGCAACTTCTAGCCTCTGATCCGCGTCTCTCACAGATTCTTTATGATAATGCTTAGGTGACTTTACTCAACAACTTGCTTTTTTATATGTGTAAATAGAAATAGCTTACTAACCTTATAACCTATTATCATGACATATCTCGTATTGTTGTGCTTAAAAAGATAAGAATCGCAAATGACCAAAATTTTAAGAAATCATCGCAAATTAATTTTTGAACATAATTATTTTGCTAATAAAGAAATTTTTGAAGCAAAATATTATGATCATTGGAAAGTTCTCATTAAAATCTTTGAGATACATTACTCGACATAAGCATCGAAGACATATCAGACAAGAAATCATTGGAGATAATAAAACGCATTTAGGTTATTTAGCAAATTCAAAGTATAATAGGGTCGCGCTGCTCCCCGACGGCACAGTGTATAAAAACTTATACTTGCCATCGGGGCGCTACCGCGACCTTTGATCTCTAAAACAATGTGGTCAAATGCTTCAAAATTAATTTGCTTTAAATCAAAATGCTCAAAATGCTTAAAATGCTTTAAATCAAATTATTTGGTGATTCACCATAAATAAAGCTATCTGCTGCTAAAATTTCAACCAATTTCGTCGAGCGGTTATCTAGTAAAAAGCTAAAATCTAAAAATCGTTTTCTCGAAAATTGCGCAAGCGACCTATCTAATGAATAGCCTATTGTTCTGATAGTTAGGTTGATTAAGTAAAAAAAAAATGACGGCAGTGTTCTTATTCTATAATAAAAAAACACAGGGGTCTGCAATTTTTTGGACACTGAACCATATATTAAATTATGTATCAAAAACTGCCTCATACATTAGCAGGCAGATATACTGTATATTAAAACAATATTTTATTTATTAGACCTATAAATTTAGTTCGAGGAAGCTACGTGCCAATGAATTGGCAGCGGTTTTTTGATATTATTGACAAAATATATCTTGATGATGATCATAAAATTTATATATACATATATATATATATATGTGGTGATTGATACATGGCACAAGGATGTAGCAAATGACTGTGACTCGAGGAATCTTTCCTCTTATTTTAATTTAAGATAATGTTTGACATTTAGAGATAAAATTGGTATGCTCTTATTTTTATTGTTATTTTCTTCAGGACTGTACCTTATTGTTGTGATTATATTTATTGTATTATTTTTTGTTAATAAAGACTTGAAGAGGTTGGAAACCAAACCAACGAAACGTCGTCGACATCTAATTGCTGAGTTTTTATTTCTACAAGGGCTGACTCTTTCACCTTTGATTCCTAATTATTTATTTGGTTAACATGGAGAGCAAAAAGCGTAATTGTTAATAAATTAGTAAAATTATTACCATTGTGTAAGTTTATTTATTCGTTAACTCCAGACTTACATATGTGTGAATCGGATACAGAGTTGATATCATTTACACAATATCACACTATCAATTTTTAATATTCCCTGGCGAGAAAAATCACGTGATTTATCACACGATTAATCACATGATAGATCACTTGAATTATCACATGACAAATTACGTGATAAATCACGTTAAAAATCGTTTTAATTTAATTGAAATAAATAAAATTATTTTATTTTTACTAAACAATTATGAAAAATAGATTTGTTGCTAATTCAAATTAATTAACCGCAAAAAAATGAAAAAACTTTGTCCTAACCGAGGATTGCTGTTGTAAGTCTTGAAATTCCATGCTACTTTTATCTAAAAATATGTTAGATTTATAACTTTGTACAGTTTACACGTATGCTTTAAGATAAAAATTGAAAAGATCTGAAATATTTTTGAAGTTAAGATTGATATTTCTAATCATAATTTGATATTAACATGGAGCTTCCTCAAAAAATATCTAAATGCGTATAGCAAAAAAAGAACAACATTTTTATATTTATACATTTCACTACTTTTATTAGTCTTTTTCTTGCCAAGGTTTTTACTTTTAAAAAAAACTTTTTAAGGAGATTTCACATCTTTTACAAAGCATATTCTCTTTAAAATCTTGATCTATTCGTTGCCCAGTAGCAGACAAATGTCGGTAAAGTAGATTATAACTGCTGTAACCACTGGTACAGCAGTTATACAATACATCTAACCGGAAGTAACGTGACCAGAGGAGACAAAATATCAGGAGAAGAAACTCTGCCGAAAAGAAATATACTGAGAAAATTTTTAACTTACAATATTAAGTTAATATCGTAATATTTTTGGAAGAATCTTTTTAAAGATGAAAGATTATGTAAATATATTTCAAATAGACACCAATACATTGCGCATACGCGCAATACTAATGATTTAAATGCAATCTAAATTTTTGTTGGAGGTTAGAAAATCCAATTTTAACGTATGTAGGGTTGCCCTGTTCCAAACCGGACTTTGTCTTTTTTCTTGCCAGTGCGGCGCTATCGCTCCCGTTGATCTTTGAAATAGTTGTTTTAATTTTTCGAATTAATTGAAAAAAAAATATTAAGAGGATGTTGTAATCATAGATGTAAGAGGTATAGATTGCTGGTGTAAGTTAGCAATAATTTTACTTATATTTGTGTGTGTATGTATGTGTGTGTGCAAGAAAGTAACAGCATATATTTTATGTTATTTATCTTTTATATTAACTATATCTTCTAGAAGGTTTGATTTTTATGTTTTAATTTGTGTCAGTTTTGCTAACCTGTATATGTGGTATATTTCTTTTCTGTCTATGGTCGTAGCTATGTTTAATTCTATATTTATAACCATAAAATGTTTATACATTATATAAATGGCTGAATGGAATAAGCTCATATCGTGGCGGCCACTCCGAGAACGTCGTATCGTGGGAGAGTCTTCGGAAACGTCGTATCGTAAACGCGATTTTCTTTTCTCTAATTTTGTAATGGCAGCACTGCGCGATTTTTAAATACGACTTTACAAAGCATAAAATGCGCGTAAAAAATTCTGAAAAAAAATCAGAATTACTTTTTTTCCATTGCCTTTGCATATGAGTCATTCTACGAGAAGTCAGACACATCGCGGTCGAAAAATTGGGCTCTTGCAATTTTGAGGGCACACTGACTGGATCAAGTTTTTCACATGTACTTGGACATACAATATGTAAGAAACATAGGTGCTACCTCCGCAAACCCTATGCCAACAAAAAGTTACGGGCCAATTACTAATTACCGAAAAATAGCCTTTATTGCGTCCTCGATAATTTCTTACCTGGTCGAGGAAACATTATTATTTCCGGAATTACTGAACAGCTTATCCCGAAATCTTCAATTTAAAAAAAAAAATTGTCGGAAATGACCGTCCCTATCAAAAGATGCAAGCTATTGGAAATAGGGAAAATTTTTCAAAAATGCCTTCAGAACAAGAATTGTTAGTATTTTTTCGGATTTTCTCATTTTAGACTATTTAAAATAGGGTACAACAACTAAGAGCAATTTAAAATAGGGTAAAAATCGTCTGAAATGAGAAAATCCGAAAAAATACTGAAAATTCTTGTTCCGAAGGCATTTTTGAAAAATATTCGCACCTGCGGTGCCCTCGACTCCCACTCGTGCTCAATCATCATCCTCGCTTAAAAAAGCCAACTTTTGCCCCTAGTTGGATAATGTACTATTTTCATTTCTTATTATATTTATTTATATATGCCGTTAGTTTTGGTCTATGGGGCCACCTTTCGTCCATAACCTGAAAAAACAGTCAAAAAATGTGGTTTTACGTGCCTGAGACTCGAAATAGTGGTCAAAAAATTAGAGAAAGAGCTTATTTAAATGTGTTTTTTTCTCGGAGAACGCAAAACTACCGTTAGTTTTGGTCTACGGAGCCATCTTTCGTCCATAGACTTGAAAAACAGTCAAAAAATGCAGCAGTTAGATATAGGAGCCCCTTTTCGAAAAATAAAATGAACACAAAAATCAATATTTAGTTCAATACTATGTTCCCAATCGTATTTGTTTAATTGCACTTTTTTCGCAATAGAATGAGATGTTATTTTCCTAGATTTCATTAGTTTGGATATAATTAGATTTTTTGTTTCTCATCCATAACCGACATCGAACATATCTTACAGCATAAAATTTTGTACGTTAAAAGATAATATGTACTTTCCTCTATCGTTTTATGTTTTCATTTTTTTAAAAAATCTTTAGAGGATAGTTAAACGATATTCTTTTGCAGTACATAACTGCTGCTCGAAGTCATTGTTTTTTTAACGGTCCTTGTAAGGATAGTTGAAGGAAATTTTTTCTCTTTGCGTAACTGCTTGCGTAACAGTCCTTTTAGGATAGTTAGCGAGCTCTTACATTAGCGATCTCATTGTTCCTTTAACAGTCCTTCTAAGGATAGTTAAAGAAAATTTCTTCCAGGTGAGTACAGACTTGCGCAACAGTGCTTTTCAGGATAGTTGTCAAGCTCTCGAATCATTTGTAGTAATCAACTTTTAAACAGTCCTTTTAAAGACAGTTCAAGGGAGTTCCTTCCTTGAACTGTCTTGTGCAAGAGTCCTTTTAAGGGTACTTTTTTAGTTTTAACATCATGTCAAAAAACAATCCGTACAGATAGGTGCATCAATCCTTATAACGATGAAGGCGTACCTAATCATAAGTGTTCAAATTTAAGAAAAAAATCAAAAGCATTACTGTAGGAGAAGCTTAATTTACCAGTAATTGCCATGGTATGTAATGATTGTAGATTAAAACGTTCATTAAATCGATCTGATAGCAGTATGAATATAGTTGATTCCAATGATATCAGTAGTATGGAATGTGATGATACCTCGGCAGACCAAGGTACTGAGTGTCCAAATACTTCCTTAACTCCAGAAAAAGATGCTTCATCTACCTGGTTACTTGAATTGGAAGAACTTCTGCAAGGATTAAAAGATAAATTCATAAGTTTGGCAGGTAACGATTCCATGAAGCTCAGGATACTCAATATTGCGCCAGCATCTTGGAGTATAAGACAAATTTCAAAAGAGTTCGCTACTTCCCGAACTTTAGCTAAAAAGGCTGAAAAATTACGAGCAGCAAGTGGTGTTCTGGCCGATGTCACTGCAAGAGCTGGTAAAACTATACAAAATGCTACAATTAAATTAATTAATGATTTCTATAATGACGATACTGTTGGTAGAATGATGCCAGGAATCAAAGACACGTGTTCAGTTAAAGTTGATGGTGAGCGTATTAAAGTTCAAAAACGGTTATTGTTAATGGATCTCAAAGAACTGCATATATTGTTCAAAAATACTTACTCAGATCATCCAGTTAGTTTCAGTGCTTTTGCTAAACTCCGACCACAATATTGTATTTTGGCTGGAGTAAGAGGAACTCATTCAGTATGTGTATGTACGATTCATCAGAACTGTAAATTGATGCTTGATGCAATTAAAATTGACAGCTTAACAAAAGAAACTGAAAACCTAATTCGTGATTTTCATGATTGTTTGAAATCAATTAGGTGCAAGACACCTACGCCCAATTGCTATCTAGATCAATGTCATAAATGTCCAGATATTTCATTTTTTTTTCACGACATTACTTGAAATTTTAAATACATTCATCGATTAGGTACAATATAGTGTATGGACAGCAACTGATAGGTCGACTTTGAGAACAGTTACGAGTGAAGTTTCTAACTTTGTAAATGAATTTTGTGACAAGCTACAGATTCTTAAACCGCAATCATTCATATCAAAACAACTGTCTCAATTTATTTCGTTAACAAAACAGGATTTAAATAAAGGAGAAGTACTCGTTATGTTCGATTTTTCTGAGAATTATTCATATGTAGTTCTGTTATGTAGTTCTGTATCAAGATGCTCCTAAGCATTTCACTTCAACAATCAGCAATGTATAAAATTTCCAATTATCTATTATTATAAATAAAACTCTGAATTAAAACATAAAAGTTCCATCTTCCTTTCAGAGAGTTTAAAACACGATACTTCTGTCATCTTCACAATTAAAAAGCAATTGATTTCAGAAATAAAAAAAACTATTAAAAATGTTTAAAAAAATGATATACGTCACAGATGGTGCAAAGCAACATTTCAAAAACCGATTCCAGATCGCTAATCTCATCACCCATAAAGAAGATTTTGGAATCGAAGCGAAATGATATTTTTGCGTAACAGCACACGGTAAAAGTGGATATGATGGTTTAGGAGCTATATCTAAAAGAGAGGCTTACCGAGCAAGTCTTTTAGCTAAACCATCTGAAGCAATTTTGATTTCAGAAGCCCTTTTTCATTGGGCAAGAAAACATTTTGATAAAATACAAATTTTTTGTATAGTAAGGTAGACCGTGATAAATCAACACGACATTTGAATAAAAGATTCTCAACAGCATTAGTAATACCCGAAATTTTAAAAAACCACTCGTTTACTATTCAACAACCAAAAACGGTAGTTATTAAACGATTTTTTAATGCTACTTAAGGAGTAGAATTTTATGCAGAAAATGTTTGGTGTTTGATCATTCAAAAACAAAAAAAATTGATTTTTCAAGAACTATTACCAAAATAGTGCAAAATACGAAAAATCTAAAATTATCTAAAAATCTTCCAAGAAAACAATAACTCTTTCAAATCTGGAATAATCTTAATGAAAATACCGTTAACGATGCATTGGCACGTACGTTTTCTAAAATCGTTTATCGTTCCAATATGCATAATATAATGTTTGAAATATAGAATCTGTATGTTTTACTCCACATGATTTTCAAATTCTATAACCTCAAAAGGCGCGTTTTTTATGATATCGAACATTTTTTAATAGCTAAATAGCATTTAATAATAGCTAAAGTAGTGACCAATTTAAACAATTTTTTCACAGCAAACCGAGAGCATTGTATTCCTCTGTTAAAAACCATCGAAGAATGATGATGAACTTCTTAAGTGCACTATTTCGAGTCTCGGCCACGTAAAACCACATTTTTTGACTGTTTTTTTTTTAGGTTATGGACGAAAAGTTGCCCCATAGACCAAAACTAATGGTGGGTTCGTGATCAGCGGGAAAAAATACATGCAAATAAGCTTTTTCACTAACTTGAAAAATTCAGAAAATTTCACAAAAAAAAGTATTCGGGTAGTTTTAGTTAAAAATGCACCCCTTATGAGCTACAAATCATTGAAAATAGGTAAAAAATGCAAAAAATTGCTTACAACCGCAACTTTGACCAGCTGGAACTCGAAGCCAAATGAAGCAATCGCGTTGAAAATTTTTTTGTTGGTGTCATGTACAATATATAGAACATATATATACAGTTTAGGCAAAAATAAAAATTTTCATCTTCGATTTCACAGAGAACCACTCATATATATATATATATATATATATATATATATATATATATATTCATCATAAATGTAAAAGTAATACAAATATTGGTCAAGATTTTCAGCGTATAGATTAATGTTAAAAATAATAGTAAACGTTTCCTAAAAGCACAATGTTAGATACTACTTATGTATATATCCACATGGAATCCACATTAATCCATATAGATTATCCATATGGAAAATCCACCTGGATATCTAGGTATATATTTTCAACAGGGATAAAACAGTATAAAGAATGTTTTTCTATCTATGTAATGACTATATCTTTAATTGGATTAAAAGGTGTAGATAAAATTAATGTTAACATAAATTCCATCCAGAGATTTTAGAAAAAAACGTTATTCGTATGCTTAACATTTTTAGAACCTTTTTTAAGTAACTGTTGATTGGTTTATCGTATTAAAATGCACTATCCAATATAATATGCTTTTTCTAAAAACATTCTAATTATAAAAAATCTACAGTTCATTTTTAATTTATCATAAATTGATTTACAATAATACAGTGTATGTCATCAAGTATCAAATGCTATACGTCTTAATACTTACTTATACAATGTTTAACAACTTTTATTGCAGATTATATAACATGTTTTTCACCAATAATTTCTAACTTATTAGTGTAAGTACATACTTGTTTAAATTTTTGTCTGTTTAATTTAAATTATATAGCACCGGTACTTATATTTTTTAAGTTATAAATCCAATTTCACAACTTTACCATATTTATCATTTTTTTGATTCGTTTGAAAATAATTATTTATAAATTACATATGTTATTTAGATAAATCACCTACTAAAGATACAAAAAATAAAAAGGTCAACGGTTTCTTAGAGTTGCTAAAAGCCGAGTGTTGGTCAACCACAACTGTGTGCTATGATATCAACAATTACACTTGCATCGATGAAGATTGGATTAGGCTAGGTAAACTGTATACAGTAATGTCAGTCAGCGACGATTGGATAGATCTTACGAATAGCTGGCTATATGAAATAAAACATTGTAGTACAGTGTACCACCCCGATATTTCAGCCAATCACATTGTGCAATACCGCAAACCACGCCTATACTAGACACTCATTGGTTGATACTTACGGCTGCATCCAAAGCATCGAGAATGTGTATCCTTCGTAACCTATCACGTAATACGACACACCCTTTAAAACAACTGAAAAGAGACGAGTAAGAGCAGAAACCCGTCAATAAGTGTCTCTTGAATGAAAGTTCCTAAATGCGCTTTTCATTATACAGGCATTCTATCGCATGACAATAAGAAGAAAGAGGAACAGAAGTATGAACGCAACAATGCAATGAATTGAAAAAAAAAATAATAAAACATAAAAAGAATACCGTTCAATACATACTAATTTAACAATATGCGATCTCAGATATAGTCATCGGTTCCTGAAATTAATTATAAATTGTTGAATTACTCATTTATTTAAAAGTTTATATTTTAAAAAGTATTTTTATTTCTGGCCAAAACAGCAAAAAAATATGAATATTAAATTCTTTTCCATTTTAATGACTTTGAAATGCGATACAAAACTGTTTAAAATGACCAAAAAATTTAGTAGTTAGACCACAAAGTAATTAAACTACCTAAGAATGAATAAAATATTAATTTGATGAAATTTTAAGTAAATAATATCGAGTTATTGCTAGCTTATAAACTTAAACATTATATTTATCAATTACAAAACACTCAATATACTTACTACTAGTAATTTGCCATGCCCGTTTCATTTTATTTATGGTATTGTCTATCAGTAACTCTGTATATTTATAAATATAATTAAAAAATATTATTTATCATGATTTAACTTTTTTTTTCTATATCAAAACAAAATATAGAAATTACACATAATTTATGGAAATTTTATTCATTTAGAAATCAAAATGTAGGAACGAAATGTTGAAATGTAGAAACAATTACTTTTCAAATAATTTATATTAGCTTCTGCATATTCAAAAACTATTTATAAATAACATGAATGTAAAAGGTTATGAATAAATTTGATATCACGTTTTAACAATAAAAAAAATTTATTTGTTCACCTATGAACACGAAACGGGCATGGCAAGTTATTAGTAGTAAGTATATTGAATGTTTTGTAATTGATCAATATATTGTTTAAATGCATAAGCTAGCAATTATTCGACTTAACTCTTAATGGAACACAATTTTGTTTTTGCCATATATTATAATTAAAATAATGTAGTAATAAACTTGACTTTTTTGAATGATTTCAGTTCTTTTTTAATCTGTTTTTGATTTTAAAACGAAATTGTTATTATGTTCCATTATATGTTATTGGCATGCATGGTAGTACGGAATACATCAAACTCGCCTAACCTTTTACTTTGGGTGGTAGTCCAATTTTTTATAGAAATTTCATTACTCTTTGGGCAAAATTCTAGAAGTACTTCAAATTTGTTTTAAAAATAAAATATAAACATTTTTAGTACAGCTCAACCATTGTTGTTTTAAGTAATAGTTTTTACGAAGAGCCATATATCCACTTAAAATAAGTAGATGAAGTTACAAATTGTCGGTAAAAAACTTGTTGTCTGTGTTTACAAGGGCTCTTTTTCAGATCATTACGTTATGTTAACAGCGTACGGCATTGCTCTCCCACCACTTTCTGTCGCATTGAAGTTCGTCTGTTTTTTAAACTCGCCTTCGCAGCACACTCACGCCACTTAATTTTGATAGTTTACTTTTTAAGACACTAGGAATGAAGGCGCGCTTCGCGCGCTCTTGATTCTATCCCTGTCTAATAACTCTGGTAGAAAATTCACTATAAGTGTTGGGAGGCACACTAACTTCTGCTGATATTTTATAAGCATCTGATACGTTACCATACCCGCAATACTATTTTAAAATAAATAATTCCCAATGTCGTCATCATTAAGGTTTGAGTAGTGAATTTGAAGAAAAGTTCAGTATAAGAGTCAGTGAGTTTGTCTATCATTACAATTCAAAGGGCATTGTATGATGATAGACTTAAACTTACTGACTCGGATACTGAACTTTTCTTTAAATTCACCTCTCAAACCTCATCAAGGGTGACTTTGGGCATATAGAGACACAGTATTATATCTTCATACTTTTCATTCTTTTAATTGCACTTCTCACTGACATTTCAAAAAAACTGAATAATATTCACACACATTATTACTACTTTTAAATAGGGTTATGGTGACACTTTTCAATACACATGTTTTAATACTACACTCTTGGTAATGATTAATTTACTAAGGTTTCTTGCTAGTTACATTTCATATATTTTTTCTGCCATCGAGGTTTCCACATTTCATTTTAAACACCTCAAATATTTCTACCAGGGTTATGACTGTTTTGAGGTTATGAATTTAAAGCGCGCGGTTCTGATCTCGTTGCCTAGACAACCAACCAGCAACCAATCAGAATCACGTATTAAATGCTTCACAACAAAGTCCATCATTTTTTTAAGAGAGGAAAAATTCATCCTTACTAGATAGCGCGTGAAAAGTAATAGCCAATCAGAGAGCCGAGCAAATAGAATTTTTACCTTAGGGTGTATATATATTGTATCAGGGTAAAACCTATTATTCGTATAATTAATAACAAAAGTTAACCAAAACGCAGAAATATAAAATGTATTCGTCACTTTTTGTTAAGTTACACAAAAATGAAGGTGTTTTTGTGATCCACCTAGACCTTGTCATCGGTCACATCATACACCTAGATGTCATGCTATATTATTTGTTACGCTGAGATACGAAAAACTACGAAGCGCACCACCAAGTCCTCGTCATAGGCCACTTCGTATACCTAAACGCCGTCTTCAGAAACTTTTTAGATCTAGACACCAAAAACTATAGAGCGAACCACCTAGACCTCGTCATCGGCCATCCTGTGCACCTAGACGCCGTCCTCGAGTAATTTTCTTGTAGAATTATATAGTATGTGGAAAAACAATATCCATACAAAACAGTATTGTTTCTATGTGCAGCTAAATTCACAGTCTTAACACTAGCCGTGTGCGGCTAACTTTATGGTCTGAACATTGTTGAGCACAAGAATCCCAAACGGATTTGAGAATTTTTTTGAGACATGCTTGTTTATGATAAAAAAGCGGCTTTCTTGCCAATATATTGATTAGAAATCATATAGGTACAAATATGATTATACGCCAAAAAAATTCAGATGCAATAATGTAAATATTTGTATTTATTGAATTGAAAATTCGAAAACCCAATATAGAAGTAAATAGTGTCGCATTCGCCGCAGGCTTCTCAAACTCGCCTTCGTGGCGCTACCGCGCCACTTGATGCAGTAGTAGTAGACTGAAATTCAAACATCACTACGAACCAGTTTTTAAATTATCAGAAAAAGATTTATGAGAAGAAATTACGAATTTAAAGTTTATTACTAGAAAATTTAGCTAGTGATATTTGGTAATATTACCTCTACTTTCACCGTGGCCAATCATTTATTACACACCAACCCATTTACCCATTGGACTTACCCATATGGAACCACGCAACCGATCGTAATAAAATTTGACATGCATATATGTTTTCTGATTCTGATTTTGGGAAAATTTCTTTTCATCATTCTGATTATTTTATAACTATAAAATAATATTTTTGCCAGTCGAAATTTATAGGAAATCGTAACGGAAAGGAAAGAGGAAAGGATACAGTAGGAAAGATCGAGAGCCGGACGAGAAGGGAGAAAGAGAGAGCCACACTGGTGCCGCACTAACACGCCTCAGTATCGCACGCACACACTCAAAGCCGGCTCATCGCCTGCTGCTACCGCAGGAGAGGCGCAGGAGTAGAAGTCAAAAGCTAGGCGGGAGAACCGAGTCGGGCCCCATGCCGCGCGCGCGAACGAAACCGAAACGAAACTGTAAAAACCTATCAGACCTTTGAGTGCCGAAAATATGTATATATTTGCGAGAATGATTGCTAACTAAATAATGTATGATAAAGCGGACCAAGTAACTCCATATTTGTCAAAGTATACAACAGTTTTTGTAAAGTGTTTAATAAATAATGTGATGAAGAGTGAAGTGTGTGAGAGCGCATGCGCGTAGGTATACGCGATCTCTGATTCGCGAGCAGCGACGGCGACGCGAGACTGGGGTACGAGATCTGAAGAGGAGAGGGTGAGAGTGAGTAGAAAAAAGAGACTCGTGTATGAACACATCGAGACACAACTATGCCCCCCCCCCCCCCCTCGGTACTCGATTACCGATTACCGGCGTGGCGAGGGACGTTGTTCCTCCTTACAAGCTTTAAATTTTTAGTTGATGATGGACATTAGAGAACAATTCTCTCCTACAGTGACTTTTTTTATTTTGATGTTTGCTACCTCTGTGATTTTTATAGGAATGGTCCAAGCAATTCATAAGCTTTCCCACAGGCTTAAAATATGAATTTTAATCATTTTAGCACAAATTTATGGATATCTTTATTTTTAGCTAAAAATACAGGGTCTCTGCCATTCTGGGACCCATACAAGAACTTTACACTATAAATAGGTTTCTCCATGAATTTTTTGGTGGTCGTAGTACGGATCGAAATCTTACTTTCACCAATATTAAGGTTTAAATGGCTTATAAGATAGGTATAACATATATATATATATATATATATATATATATATATATATGACTTTAAGGGTACTTTTATTGAAAAGGTGCGAAAATTTTACAAAAAAATGTATATTTATGTCTATAGTAAAAAATTGCTTCCCTGAGGAGCTATGAATTAATTAATTTGTGCTGATAACCCAAAAATTGCCAAAATTGACATCTTTGGCTCCCTACCATTTTGTTAAAAAGTAATTTAAAAATCTGAAAAATTTCAGGTCCATTGGAAACTGTTTCTAAAACATATTTACCGTGGGTTGAAACAGAAAAAAAATTTTGATTTGACAGAGAACCACCCATATATATATATATATATATATATATATATATATATATATATATTTTGTAAAAAAAATTGACGGCAGCGTTCATATTCTATAATAAAAAAACAGAGGGCTCTACAAACTTTTGGACAATATACCATCCAGGACTTATATATTTCCTAGTGGAAATAAAAAATGTAATAAAGTGTAATAAAATATAAGAAAATGTAACAAATCGTGCCATTCTTCTACGTTTTATTACAATTTATTACAAATCCATTGATCCGGGGGTCTCTTCTTTGAAACGACAAATGTAACAATACGTAAAAAAGTATGACAAAATGTAAAAAATTGTCTGTAAGCGTAATATTATATGAGAAAATGGCGACTGTTTTATTTTCTTACTTCTGCTTACATCTTTTTACTTTTTCTTACAATTTCTTATGCATTATTACATTTTATTATAAAATTAATAATTAAAAAAATATATTGACTGTATTAGGCGGTAAAATGACATATGTAATAAAATATAATAAAATGTAATAAAATGTAAAAAAAAAGTTAACAAATCTGAAAATGTAAGAAAGTGTATAAAAACGTATGAGAAAAAAGGTCCGAAATCCAACAAAAAGGTACAGTTTCTTATATTTTTTTACGTTTCATTATAATTTATTACAATTTATTACATTTTTTTTCACTAAGGTTAAATAATCTATCAAAAACCGCCTTATACATTAGCAGGCAGATTATACTGTATATTTAAACAATATTTTATTTATTAGACCTATAAATTTAGTTGGAGAAGACTACGTGCCATATGAATTGGCTGCGGGTTTTGTTTGGCAGCAATGGGATTCGAACCTGCATCTCCGTGACGGTAGTTGAGTGTGTTAATCACTTACCTAAATTAAACTGTTATGTACTTATTTACAGATAAAATATATTATTTGCCTAGCTAGCTACTGCAGAATATGACATGATATCTAACGTCAAAATTTTGAATATATTTGCAAACCAGAATTATTGTTAGATCATAAAACAAAAATTAGCTCTAAATAAAAATTGGCATGCCTTATTAGTACTAGCATCCAAATGATACATCAAGATAGATCTAGATGATACACATGAAATTTTGAATAAGATCTCAAATGCATACCTATTTCTTGGTGTGTATGATCATCCGGATGGTAGCACCAATAAGGCATGTCAATTTTCATTTAAAGCTAATTTCTTGTGTATTTGGAACTAAAAATAACTTTGACTTGCAAATATCCATGAGATTTTGGCGTGCGATCTCTTACGAAATCTCAGGAGTAATTCTACAGTGGGGCGTTTATTTATGGACTACCTGAATGAAAATAAAAGGTGTACATTTTTGTTTAATTTCGGTACGCTGTTGTAAATTTGTGTACGTTCACGTACGTTCGCGTACGTTTACGTACGATTTATTTACGTTTCGAACATTTTTTACAGCATTATACAAAAATGTTTGAGAGCGTACGCGAACGTACGTAGACGTACGCAAACGTACGAAAATGTAGTATACCAAAAATAATAATATTGATTGCGTATCCGCTCCCAGGTGGCGTCCGGTTTTTCATTCTAAAAATATATATTTAGCTTTAGAAGATATTTATATCATTATATACGAGTTTGTTAATTTACATTTATATAACCTAGTCACATACTTAAATACAACTATAATTAAGGATACATAACTATAATTGTTAAACATATATAAATATTTCTACTCACTTACCTGTGTACTTTATCCGACACTACCTATCCCAGTCATCATTCACACTCGTTATAATTACAAGCTAGATTTTAAGTTTATCCTTAAGTGTATTAAACTCACACAGACGCACACACACAAACAAACACGCGCGTGTGCGCGCTCACACACACGAAATCAATATTTAAAAATTGATTTTACAGTGTAGTTGTGGCTCAGTGGTAAATGACTGTCTCGAGGAATGAAGGTTCAAGCCCCTGGTCTCGCTACATTTTTTTCTTTTTTTTTACCTCAAAAACATCTCTTAAAATCAAGATACCGTTGAGGAGTGGGGAGTCCTCTATTCGCAATGGAAAGGGTAATATGCTGAGTACGCGTAGAGGAGGACAGTGGTGGTGCTGGTGGTGGTGGAAGCACCCCCCATACCATACATCAGTCGTTCGGGGATCGTCAGGGTTTCAACACCTTAACAAGTAAATCACTCCATGGCTCTCCAAAGTACCTTGAAAAACCAAAGACACCTTGGATAGGCAGAGGGAGAGTGAGGGGACTCTCTCCGAAGTACAAATGGTACAATGGGGAGTAAACAATCGTTACTTTGACCTTGACTTCTCACTGGCTCGGAGTTGGGGGTCACGGTCGGTTTTTGATTACTTTCTCCATGGTGCCTGAGTACTACTCACCTAGACACAAAAAAAAACACGGTGCACTCCACCTAGATGCCATCATCAGTTACCCTGGCTACCGCTACCGCGCCACTTGATATTAAATATAAAAAAAATGAAATCATACCTGTAATCCCGCTGGCCTGTATAAGTATGTGGAAAAGCAATATGTGCGGCTAAATTCACGGTCTTAACACTAGCTGTGTGCGGCTATTATACTAAAGTAATCGACAATATCAAAGATCACGATGGCTCGGTGGTAAAACGATTGCTTCATAATCTTGAGGTTCAGGGTTCAAATCTCCACAAGTCCGGATTTTTTTCAATGTAATATTTATGTAAAAATAAATTCTCGATGCAACTTACAAATCAGCAGTACAAAGAAAGATAACATAGGCACACAAAAAATAAAAATGGTTTGTACAAAGAACGAAACTATAACATTCGCATGTATTTAGTATCACTGAATCCAAATCCAGTCTCAGAATTGTTTCATCACGTCAGGATGTTGAGATAATTGAAAAAATTGAATTTTTGAGCACCCTTGGGTTTAAAGATCAATTATTATGTTTTATCAAAAAATAAAGGTGCCAATTTATAGTATTTATCATCTTCTTCAAGTTTACCTTTGCATTATTAAATTAAAATTGTTCATCTTCTAAATATTAGCCATTCCAAAATACAAAATTACAAAAATTTCCAATTTTGTAATTTTTTCGTCTCACGCTATCCACAATTGAAAAAAATTTTAAAAATTTTAAACACAAATATCTCGAAGATGAACAATTTTAATTTAATAATGCAAAGGTGAACTTGATGAAGATGATAAATGATATAAATTGACACCTTTAGTTTTTGAAAAAACATTATAATTGACCTTCAAACCCAATGGTGTTAAAAAATTCAATTTTTTCAATTATCTCAAAATCCTGATGTGATGAAGCAATTCTGAGACTGGATTTGGATTCAGTGATACTAAATACATGCGAATACTATAATCTCGTTCTTTGTACAAACCATTTTTATTTATTTGTGTGCCGGTGTAATTAATAAGTATCAAGTAGGGGTAAAATAATTATTTATTTTTATGAGAATTTGCGATATATCAAATGACGATCATATGATTCTCATATGAGGATTCGGTCGAAAGTATCATATGATTATCATATGAGCACACATATGATTGCTCATATGATAATCATATGAACACTCATATGATTATCATATGATTATTTTCAGCCGGGTGGCTTTCCTGAGTCTGGCTATCGTGATGTCTCTTTTGTCCAGTCATCTTTTTTTCTTCTTATACTTTTGCTTGTCACCGAGAGAGAACTTGTACTTTAGACTTGTGCTCTCTGTGCTGCAACTACACCGGCTTATATTCGAAAACCACTACATTTGGTGGGAGGCGAGACCAATGAGGAACAGTCTCGCGACAAGTGGATGACCAATAGAATCACTGGTGCTGTTGAGAGGATCCAATGAAAATCTGTAGGGTCGCACTTTTTTGGAAGTTGTGCAAGCTAAATATCCTCTTTATCGTTTCACGTTTAAAAATCTTACAATATTATATTTCAACTTAGCAACGAATTCTTCGGCAATCTGATCATTTTTCTCGAATCTGATGAGAAATTTTTGAGAAATCGCTGCATACCCATACCATTAATCATATAATATAGGAACATGATACAATATTTGCCATAAGCATTAGAAAACCTGCCTTGTAATCGAATGTGGTTTTATCTGAGCTTCTTACAATTTCCCTGGATACTGTTTACGTGATCAGAGATGTATGGTTGTGCACCAAAACTTTCAAAATACCAGCCAACACCATTTTTGAACACATATATCGCCACCCAGTGCATAACACGTCTCTTATGACTCTGTGTATTAAACACAAAGCCACATGGTTTCATCCATGTCATTGGAATTTGATCCGCCGGATAAACCCCCACCGCATGAGCTCTCATTTTTCGCAACTTCTGGAGAATATTCAGAGAATACATTCTTGCAAAGATAGTATAGCGGTGAGGAGAGACGCTCTGTTGTTGTAGTTATAGTGCCCCCGACACCACGTGAATTTAGCCAGAGTTTCAGTTTGCAGGCGTTGTTGAGCGCACTGGTGTATTGGAATGGGCAGCGTTTAATAGAATGCTGCATACAATACCGTGCACAGTATGGCAATTTGTAATAAGGTGGGCACTCGTACGCCTTCTCTAAATTGATAACTTCGTGTGTCTTAATCTCATTTAGCAGTTTCGCTTTTTCCTTTCCTCGCGCATAAATTTTATTTGCTTTTCTGCAAATACTATGCATAGTTTTGTAAAATTTTTCAGCAAAAAATCCCCATCGTACCAATCCAGACCATGATGATGCAGTGTCAGGCAATTATTCTCTCTTAAAATATCTTTCTTTAAAAATCTCGTATTACAAGTAGGCGCGATAATCCAATGTGCTGTAGCATTTAAATCTAAAACTGCTAAGCCCACTTCTTACGGCACAAGTCGACCCTTGTTATCCTTGAAAAACTAAAAACCGATAACTAGATCCATTTCTCCGTTTGTCTGCACAACTCAAGAACGGTGTATCAACTGGTACAAAGCTTGTATTAGTAGGTGGTTTTATTTAGTTTTTTAAAGATCACCATCTAGTCTTAACCGCAGTAATCCACCAAAACTTGTCGTAATGAGTCAATCTCCAACAGATTGTCGTACTTAGCATAAATTATGCAATTTACAACAGTATCTAATGCGTCATCAAATCTCACGTAAAATCTCACACTACCTCTTCTGATTAAATTTCAATGGGTGTCATTGTTGACCGATAAATCACGTGTCAAATCGAATGCAAAAAAACAGTAGCCATTTGGATATGCATCGCGTGTTATCGAATTACCGGCATTTGAAAAATGTACCCCCGTACCCGAGAAGAGTGTGTGATACGCATCCACATACATCTTTGTTTTTTTGAAGTCAGGCTGCAGTGGTTTTGATGGGACTTGTACACCGTCCACAAACAAACACAAGAAATTGATATTGAAATTTTTTAAATTGAACAGATTGAGTTTTGTATTGCCGTTATAAGCCTTATTTTCAATAAATCCAATTATCTATCTATGATTCTTTTCGGCAATTGACCCAGTATGACATTATCTATCGACTGACCATGCACACCGCTGTTCAGGGTAACGTTTTTCACCTTTACCCGTGTAAGCGGATACTTTGCTGTGACTTTAGAAAGCATTTTTTTCGTGAGCCAATGAAATGCCCGGATGAACTCTTACGCGGCGAACAAATAGTGTCGCCTCGATTATGTATACAGTATATGCAGAAACAAGATCCATTAGACAGAAGCTGTCACGAGAACGCACAAGACGTACACGTACCTTAACGCCACCAAGTAGTAGTCTATCCATATTTAGCACATTTACGTGTAAGTAGCCCAATAAATCAATTTTATTTTTTGTCATAACTGTTTGTCGTCTAAAGAAACCTGCATTACCGGCATAAGTGTTATCCTTTCTACCGGCTGTATCATCATACCACAAGACGCTGCTCAAGTGTGAGTTTTTTGCTGCTGGTCCGTAATTTAATAACGTCTCAATGTATGATCTGTATGTGTAGGCGTTATTTGGTGGTGATACTGGTTTTTGATTAAAAAATACATCCACCTGATTGAACAGCGAATGCATAAAATTATTCACAGGGCCGACGACTGGTACTGACGCATCTTTCTCTAATGGCTTCGTCAGTGTTATATTCACACGTAGACTCAGCATTGTATGCGCTAAATCTAGATAGTCACAGTTGCCAGGGATCGTAAATTCTATTGGTGCTTGATCGGTGAGTGACGAAATTGACTTATACTGAACCCAATGAGAACTCTCAATTACCGTCTGTGTTGGCGTCAATTCAAAGAGTGATAACTTCGACTTCAACAAGTCACAAGAGTCAGTGTGTAGAAAAGCCATATTTTTTTCTAGTTGGTATAGTAAGTAGGTTTACCGTTCAAAAGTTACCGTTCAGAGTCTTTTAGTTGACAAAGATATCTTTAGCTACTGCTGACGATGCTGCTTTATTTGTTGATTTTTTTTTGCTTCTTCTTCTTTTTCTGCGTGGTTGTCACGCTTCTACCAGCTCCACGACCAGAATCTGACTATGCTTTTTGTGTCATTTGTGTCTTCTTATATATAGCTTTTTTTTCTTACTACCTCTCACCTCTTCCCCCTCCTGTTCATCCGGTGCCATGATTTTATTTATTATTTGTTTAGCTTTGTGTTGAAAGTATATAGGTTGTCTGCCATTGTTTCGCTGTAAAATCTGCTCCAGACCACTGACCACACTTTTAGCCGTTTTATTATAAAGTGGCTCAACCCACGCGTACTTTGTAAGCACATCAATGACCACCAGTAAGTAGCTGTATTGATCATTATACGTTTTTAGAGAGCGAAGGTAAGCTAAATCAGCCTCCCATAACTCGTACGGACTGAAAACCCGGTAAGAGCGAAGAAGAAAACGATATCGCACCATTTTATGCATTGTATGCGCATCCTGACTCTTGAGCCACTCTCTCACCTCGTTCGAGCGAAATTTTTAGCGTGTTGCTCGCACAAGCCTGTCTCATGTGCGTATGCAGCGTATGCTGATGGAGCTGGCAAGCCATAGTACCGTTTTTCAAGCTTGCTCTCCATTTGTTGACTGACTCCTACCGACTACTCTCGACCACTTTCTCCTTGTACGTTTTATAGCCTGTCTGAATCGTCGATAAACCCTATCAAAAGTGATTTTACCGACCATACACGAAACAGTTAATAAAGCGACGCATTTCTCCTCACTACCTGACGACTGTTCTTAAAAATAACTATGTAATTCGAGTTCAACAATATTTCTCGCTGACCCCGATGAAAGAGATTTTGCGAGAGAAAGAAAATACTCAAATTACAATAATGGCTACCCTTGACAAATATATTAACTACACTCGCATTATTCATTATTTGTAATTCTATGCATAGATGATTCGTATAATGGTAGAATCAAAGTCCCCAACATGGCAACAATGTGATTTGAGAACCACAACAGTTAAAGATCTCGATTGAAGCTTAAGTACTTAAATATATAAAAAATCTCGCAAGCTTTTTTGACAATCGTAGAAGCACATTTGAAAAATCGAAAGAAGGGAACAAACACAGTGGCGCTTCCTTTCACGACAAGAGGTTCTAGTAAACCTTTATAAATAAATTTATATTAAATTAACGTGCATCCACCTAAATTTCTCCGGTTCTCCGGTCCTAAATGTTCACTTTTTTATTATATGAGAACGACAAGTTTTTTAGGCGATTGTACAACATATAACAAATTTAGTGCCAACGTCAGCAGAAGGTAACAAAAAATCGGACCTTTTCTACCTTGTTTTATATGTTAAAATATGACAAAAACTGCTCGTGAACAATAGAAATCGGCCATATAATGTTTTTTGGACGCATATTACAGTTTTTGATGTACGGCGAAAAAACAAGGCTCTACTGTGCAGCTTATAACATTGCACCTAAATATGGAAAAACAATTCTGATAATGTAACTAAAAAGCTGAGGAAAAAACCTTCAATCTGAAAAAAAAATTATCCAAAATGACCGCTCCGATGCAAAGTTATGAGCAATTGAAAATATCGTGAAAATTAGTTGAAAATCTCCGATTTTCCTAAATGTTGCATTTTCGACTGATTTTTAATGATATATTCAATTACTTATAACTTTGCACCGGAGCGGTCATTTTGGATGAATTTTTTTTAAATTAAAGGTTTTTTCCTCAACTTTTTAGTTACATTATCAGAATTTTCTTTTCCATATTTAAGTGCAATGTTATAAGCTGCACAGTAGAGCCTTTTTTGTTCGCCGTACATAAAAAACCGTATGCCTGCAATATGCCTGCAAAAAATATCCTATGGCTAATTTCTATTGCTCACGAGCATTTTTTGTCATATTTTACCATATAAAACAAGATAGAAAAGGTCCGGAAGCCGAAGCTTTAAAAAATTTTGTCGTATTTCTGGGACCCCAAAAAGTGTTTTTTTATATCTGCTCTGATACTATATTTCGAGTGAAAAACTAAATTATAAAACTCTAGAAAAGTTTGATGTACTAAAGTTTTATAATTTACTGACCTTACCGCTTTCAAAGGCCAGAGCAGACTGAGCTCTACCCCGATTTTTCACTCTATTTATACATATTGCCGTTCATCCGCAGACTTTATTGATAAATAAGAGAAAATATTTAAATAAGTATAACCGGCCCGGCTTTCCGAAAGTTAAATTTGCTCTGATACTAAAATATTTTAGGTGAAAAACTACATTAGAAAATTATAAAAAATTAGTTCTTTTTTTAATTCACTAATATTCATTCTTTGTATTTTTTGTTCTTTCTGGTTTTTTTCCTTCTTAATTTTTTTTTCTTGAGAACAAAACTCTTTAAAAGTGTGGAAATAATAATAAGTTTTCATTTCGCTGTTGGCGCTGACTATCACATTGACTTTATCACCTCAAAGAACACGCTCACAGCTGATACACCGTTATCGGGCATTATATTGCGACACACTGTAATTATGTATTAGTAACCACATAATTTATGGTCAGAAATTTGGTATGCGTACAAATAATTGTAAATTTTTATATTTTTGATTTTGTTAATAAAGATCAAATGAGGTTGAAAACCACACCAACGTAAAGTCATCGCTTCGCTTCAATAGTTATCAAATTAGTTTTATATTGTTATAATACAGAAAATATTATAGTTTGAAAATATAGATTGGTACCTACTTAAGAATTAAAAATCTATTTGTCCTCTTAATAAGTTTCATAATAAAAATGTTACAATATTTTAAAAGTGTCAAATTATCTTTAATTAAAAATGCTATTCCTACAGAATGATTTCATAAAATGTACATATTTAAAATGTATGAACGATGTAGTATCACCAGCGAATTGCAACCGAGCGAGCGTCAGCGAGCGAGGTGACCATTGCTAGTAAACTGATTATTGCTAGATTTATTTCAATAAGAACATGTATTTTACTTATTTAAATAAAAATAGAATTTTTGTATACAAACTTTATACACTGTGAAATTGATTTCTTTTTTCTTTCTAAATGCTGATATAATTCTGAATCATCATATTACATTTAAAAAAAATAGTTTTTCTGTACAGTATAGTTTAATGTTTTTCGACAATAAAAACTATAATTATGATTTGAAATTTTATATTATAACAATATAAATAAAATAGTCTATCGCCTATCAGTTATGCAAGTTCGTTTGCCAGAGAACAAATGTTTGGGCATTCTGTTTCCAATGAATCTGTCCGCCTTACTTTTGAGACCCTTCTTGCAGCTACCTTCCTTCTAATTGCTTTCAAAAAGTGGTTGACAGCATGTAGGAGTTTATTGTAGGGTGTATCTGTTTGCATGCACCTGTAAGTGTGCTTACCTGATACGTGTTCTCCCCGGTTAGAAAATGTTGGATTAGGTTACTCATAGCCTTAAATAATGAATATTAATTCCGCTTTTCTGCATTAGAATTTGATAAAGTGCGATAAAATACGATAAAAAACAATGTAAGTCAATCAAAACTCTATATGAACAATTACTATTGAAATCGATAGACTATGATCTTCTTAAAGTTCTATCGATTTTAATTATAACTATACATACATATAGTGAAAGATTCTTATTAAAGCAAAATTTTAACAATATTTGATGAATTTATAATCAAGTATCAATGGTGTATTGCACCTATATTTTAATAGAAATTCTGAGAACTATTCGAAGTCAAAATCAATTTAAATAATGTATTTAGTTAATAGGTTATACAATACTAGAATTTAAAGCAGCGAGAAAGTAAGTGATATCGTAGATTTGTTATTTGACTTTATTATAAGCAGATACATGGTGCAGTGAAGGTTGAGGAAATCGGAATGATTAGGTAAAATACAACTCAGTTATTTATTTTGTTATCAAAAGGGCGGTTTGCCTTTATTTTCTTTATTGGTCTCCTGTAATTTTTTGGTTAAATTGTAACAAAATGTAGATAAGTATATATGTGTGAGAATTCAAATTTATTATGTTGACTGAGTGAGGAGTCTTTATAATACTCTTTTCGTTGCACGTATTAACTTAAGCGTAGATGCAAAAGAAGAACTGGAAATAAGAAAAGTGTAATTGACGTTGAACAACAGACGAATTATGTTAATAATTCCAATATAGATTGCTTAATAATTCCCCGAGTGTGATCCGGCACGAAATTACGTAAAGAAAAATGAGAGAATATAATCACGATATGAATCTAAAACCCGAAACATATCAATTAAATAAGAAGACTAATGATTTTATGTAAGTAACGAGGTCTCGAAATTGTCGCGAGGTACTACTAAATACTTGGAATTCAGTTATTAATGGTTGAAGGTCAGTCTTCTGGGCAAATTATACACAAAACTATATTTAGATACCGGTACACAAAACCCAGGAGAATATCGCGTGACCCAGGGCTAAGCCTGTTCCTTTCAACGCGGTATCTCTGAATTTTGTATCGCGGAAATTATTACGTCTGAGTAAACAAAATTAATTATGATTGAATTAAACTTCGTATAGGCTGACGTTGCAAAACTTTGATAGAAAACCGAATTAGACGAACATTATGTCAAGAAAAGAGATCCGTGAAGAAGACACTATATAATTGTTAAATAAACGTATGTTAGTTATAACATTTATACGTCGATTTGATTATTTGCCTCCTAGAGAAACCAATCAAAACTTTGGCGTAGCCAGCCCTGATTGGATAGCACACTGCTATATTTTTACACTCCGTCGGAGGCGGATTATTGTGTTAAGTTTTGTGCTGGGAATTTTGCGTATGCAAATTTCCCCCCGGTTTGGCCTTGGCGGCTTATTCCCGGGTGCACTGTTAGTATAAAATAATTAAAATAAAACACCTGGAGCACCTTTCGAGAGCTTTATGCTTGCTTTTGCATATTTGTATCCAGACCATTGCAGCAACGAAGATTGCTCTCAGCCAAAAGTGAGAGCCGAGTACGTCGCGGCAATAAAGGCAGCAACGTCTTCTTCGTGGAGCGCTGTGTGAAAGTCAAAATTTTCTCGTGAGGTGTGAAAGGGTTCAAGTGTAGAGTAATAATGCTTTAGCTCGACTCCGCACGCTGCCGAGCAAGCAGAGAGAAGCCTCGCGAGAGGTAAACTCAGAAACGCATTTGCGTATACGCAATGCTAAGTCAGAGTTTAATTGCGCGCAAGCGCGGCCGAACACGCGCGAGAATACTCGAAGCTGCGCAGCGCGCATGAGAGTGAGAGAGAGCCTCGACACGAGTCGAGCGACGAGCGAGAAAGTGGGCGGCGCTTCTGCCGCGTGGGACCAGGCCCGGGCCTACAAAAAATAAAATTAAAGGGGGTGCGCCCCGTGGAATGGTTTTGCCCGTTGCAATAGCACCGATCACTATGCATGCGGAAATTAAAGATTTTGAAAAGAAATTGTACGCAGCATCCCTTTCATCTGGACCACATCGTGCGATCGTGCGATGCACATCTTGAAAAATACACGCATACATATAGGATCCATCACTTCGCATGCGTAATTAATTAAACATTTCGAAAACATCAATTTTTTAACAAATAATTCTACACTGCATCCCTTTCTTCTAGTAGACCAAATCTTAAATATATTTCGTAGTAGGAATACATATTTTTATTGTACGTCCATCCATCAAAAAATAATTTTTGCATTTGTAATAAACATAAAAATTTGTAAAATAAATGAAAAGAAAAATCCGGGTGGACGGACATTTTGAA
>JAZHPH010000607.1:0-34596 GCA_037356405.1 Nasonia oneida | reverse complement strand
GCGCTTTGGTTTCAGATTATATCTTCGCTGCGCTAGCCTCCCTTTGATGTGCTAAGCTGTTGTTTAAATAAATAATTACTTTCGGACAGCATAGCGTAGATCGGTTTAAGCACCTTGGTTTTAGATTTTATCCTTGCTCCGCTCGCCTTCCTTTGATGTGTCATGGTGCTTTTTAAAAGAATTGTTAATTTTGGGGATCATTGGGTAGATGGGTTAAGCTCTTTGGTTTTTGGATCAATACTTGCTTTGCTCGCTTTCATCCAGTGTGTCAAGGCGTTGTTTAAATAAATAATTACTTTCGGACAGCATAGCGTAGATGGGTTTAAGCGCTTTGGTTTCAGATTTTATCCTTGCTCCGCTCGCCTTCCTTTGACGTGTCATGGTGTTTTTTAAAAGAATTATTAATTTTGGGGACCATTGGGTAGTTGGGTTTAAGCGCTTTGGATTTTGGTTTAATACTTGCTTTCCTCGCTTTCATCCAGTGTGTCAAGGCGTTGTTTAAATGAATTGTTACCTTTGGGGAGAACGGGTTTCCGGGTTTAAGCGCTTTGATTTCAGATTATATCTTCGCTGCGCTAGCCTCCCTTTGACTTGCTAAGATGTTGTTTAAATAAATAATTACTTTCGGACAGCATAGCGTAGATGGGTTTAAGCACCTTGGTTTCAGATTTTATTCTTGCTTCGCTCGCCTTCCTTTGATGTGTCATGGTGTTTTTTAAAAGAATTATTAATTTTGGGGATCATTGGGTAGATGGGTTAAGCTCTTTGGTTTTTGGATTAATACTTGCTTTGCTCGCTTTCATCCAGTGTGTCAAGGCGTTGTTTAAATAAATAATTACTTTCGGACAGCATATCGTAGATGGGTTTAAGCACCTTGGTTTCAGATTTTATCCTTGCTCCGCTCGCTTTCCAATATATCCAATATTTCAATTCGTTTTAATCGAATTCCAATTTATTCCGAATCCATTTTAATCTGAATTTATTCCGATCCGATACCTTTGTTTCAAATACATTTCAATCAGTGCCTTTAAGTTACAAATCCGTTTCAAGGGATTTATTTTAATTTTATGCGGGCTTTTCAAATGTCAATTGAAAATTAAAATTTCGCGCTATAATATAAAAGACAAAATAAACATTTAAATTTCCCTATTATAACGTTATTTTTGTTGTCTTATATAGTGTACCAAGAAATTTTAATTTTCAAATTGATATTTGAAAAGCTTGCATAATTAAAAAAAAAAAAATTGAACTGAAACAGATTTGAAAATTAAAGGCACTAACTGAAATGGCGGATGTGTTGTATCGATTATTATTAATAGACTTTGAAACTTATAGGGTTTAAATAAAATAACAATATATATTTTTTGAGTTCCAAATACTTATTGTTTTCCAATTCATTTATACTATTGATCATGAAGACTTTTATAAACAATATCCATTTGCATAACAAATTATTTATGTAAAATTGAAAATACGTATCTATGGTTCCTAAGTTTTTCAAATCGCAGAACATCATTTTTTTAGTCGCAATAAACTATTTATAAAATAAACTACAGTTTGTGGACGTTTTTATTTTATACAGATTCGGACAGACAGTAACGGATTAAAACTCGCGTTCGTTTTTTATATATATGGTTTGTAACGGATTATATCTTTTTAATTATTGTATTGTAATCATCCGTATCAAACCATAACAGTGCAATTAGAACACGTGGTGTGCGTATATATATATATGCTATCGGACTTTTTCGACTAAGTACCCGACTCGCAAGGGGATTGCACACTTTTTTACAACGGATTATTGTTACTAGAGGTACAATTGATAAATACAGCAAGTTTGGTCAAGTTTGAAGGTGGGGAACTTTGTCTAAAGGCCTCTGGTAGGGCGCAAAATCGCACTTTTCGGCATTTTTCGGACTTTTTCGACTAAGTACTCGACTCGCAAGAGGATTGCACACTTTTTTACAACGGATTATTGTTACTGGGGGTATAATCAATAAATACAGCAAGTTTGGTTAAGTTTGAAGGTGGGGCTTGTATTAAAAGGATACACTCAGTCTTCGATAGGTAATGTAGTCAGAGCATTGAAGACAGATCAAGAATCCACTCGAGCGCTAATTGCAGCTAATGAGAAGCTGACAGGAAGCAAAAAGTCACGCAAAAGGCCACTGTATCCTACAGTAGAATCAGAAAAAAAGGACGCGTCTAGAGAAAGAAAATCACGTAATACAGTGGAAAAAGTGCGATTTTGCGCCCTACTAGAGCCCTTTAGACAAAGTTCCCCACCTCTTATCTTGACCAAACTTTCTGTATTTATTGATTATACCTCTAGTAACAATAATCCGTTGTAAAAAAGTGTGCAATCCTCTTGCGAGCCGAGGACTCAGACGTGAAATTGCGAAATCCATCACTTTTGGGCTTGGATTCCGTCAGCGCCCTCTAAATCTTGTTCCTCTTCGAGGATCATACCCAAAATCCATATTTAACATTTTTTTAGGCTAATTAACAATTACCAATAGTCAAAAAGTGATTAACTCACAAAAAAATTTTCGTTGGTAGAAACGTTGCAAACTTCAACTACATTTATATATGAAATATAGTGTAAAATCCGTTTTAATACATTGAAATCCATATCATTTATATGAAATTATAGTGCTAAATCCGTTTCAATACATTGCAATCGATATAAATTATATGAAACTTTAGTGTGGAATCCGTTTTGAGTACAACAAATCCATTTAAATCCGTATGAGACACAAAATGAATTAGTTTCGAACTGGATATTTACAAACAGGGATTAACGTGCATGAATATATTTGAATCATTACTAAAACATGTAAAAACTTTAATTCGTTTCGATCCCACGGGAAGGAATTAGTATATTGTGTAACAAGGGGAGGAAATTATTATACACTACTTTTCTTGAATAAGCCCTTTCTGCGTCTGTTTGTTATTAATTCTATCTCACACGTGAAAGTAGTTAATACTTATATCAGATCTAAAATTTTGCACATAAGACATCTGTTTAGATGAATTGACAGCACATTCAACTGATATGCTGGAGGTCCAGGTTCGATTCCCACCACCAACAACAAATTTTAATTTCATTTCTTTATTACGAAAAAATAAAATATGCATAAAAAATTAATAAAAATGAATAGTAAATCAATAATAATAAGTCTAAATACAACTAAAACAAAAAAAAAAAACAAGTTTTTAAATATTTTAGTTTTCACAAAAATTACTGTTACTAAGTAAAGTTTGTTAAAATAAGAGTATATGCCTCTGGATTGCTGTGTAACATTGTTATTTGTCCTATATGAGTACTAAATTTTCTAATATTATTTCTCTCATTGTAAAAATGTACAGGATTGAAACAGATTTAATTGTTTTAAAATGATGGAAATGGATTTGACAATTGGAAAAATTTTGTAGTCACTTTTGGATTGAAACGGATCTTATAGATTCAAAAAACGCATTGAAACGTATCTGCTCAATTTTTCCCAAGGTTCAATCCGTTCCAAACCTTTGTTTTTGACAAGGGATGTTCGCTTGTGTAGAAATGGGTGACAGTACCAATTATTTCCTTCATCCCAGTGCATAGTTATTTAATACAAACACAAAAACAATTATAAAATTATAAACTTTATAATTGTTTTGAATTTTTATTATTTTTTAGAAGTGGATATTTATTACACAAAAAATTAAATCAGTTTGTATTAAAGAATTAAAATCATCTGTTCTAAGATGATTTTAAGTCTTACATGATGGTGGGATACTAAGATCTACTTCATACCATCAAAAATCAAATTGATAATTGTTTGCTATTATATTGGTTACAAAATAAACATGGTACACAAAGTATTTGTTGATTTAATAACTCAAAAATTTTATTTTATTAAATATTGTATACGATGTGTTAGCCAAAATTATGCGTGATTATGCGGATATAAGTCATAACTAATATAAATTATTATGATGGCAACCGCAGAACACTGCATTTTGATGCTATATGCAAGTATATATATTTATTATTTGCGATCGAAGAATGTTGGCTATAGGACCTTTTAACATAGATCCATCAACCTCCCCTTAAGAGAAAATTAACAATTTTAATGCAACCATAGTTACAGTTTATTAGAAAAAAGATGTTTTTCTAATTCTAAAAATGCACTTTTTTATGTGTACTTACTTTTGCATTAATGCTTTAATTACTTAATTAACGAGACAACAAACAATAATGTTTTGCAACACCTTGGGTATAAAAGTGCCACATTCTCTCCCACTTCCAAAAGTCAAATGTACTTTTACCTAAAGTTGCAAAAAATAGCACATTGTCCTTGGCAGGTAAAGCAGAGTCCTGCCACCCTTTCTTTTGGCTTGGATAGCAACACTCAATTGCTATCGACTTAGCAGTTTTTTACCTCCCTCATGGTATAATATACTATTCTGAAAGCTTTAGATTTTATTATACTATAGCCTTATAAATGTTTCATAAATGTAAAGATTAATACCAATATTTATTTATCATGGTAATAAATATTTCAGATTAGTATTAATAAACAAGAATGCTATGTGTAGGACATATCATTCAAAACCACATACAAGATTATTGGATAAAATATTCTTTCATACTGATTATGACAATATTGAAGTACCAATTATTTCAAATAAAAATATCAGTATTTATGAACAATATATTAAAACAGGAAAAGTATATTTAAGAACTTGATGTATTTTTAAGTATTTATACTTTTTGAAAACTTACTAAACTCAATTTACAGATTGGAGGATCCATGCCAAATCCTAGTGATATGAGTTTATATGAACGTTATGCTCATCAGCAACAACTTGATCTTGGTATCTTACACCCAGACTTACCATGAATACATAAGTATGTGTGTAAATATATATATATATATATATATATATATATATATATATAAATTTCTAAATACATTAAAATGTAAAATAAAAAAATTGAAAGCTAAATTTTTAGAATTTTGAATGTTATATGTAACGTAAATAAAACTAAACATATTACACTGTTTGACTTTTATTCAAAACCAATTGTAGTTAATACAGGTTTATTTTTAGCGGATGCACAAGCATCTTTTAAGCTTACTTAAGCTTCTTTTTTGGACGAATGTTGTTTGTGTGACCACATTTTTTCTTACGACAATTAGTAGCACGTGGATGAAGTCGTGCATAACATTTACGACAAATCATTTTGTCACAATTATATTTTTGAGCTAAAATTCTGAGAGTTGGTTCAATTACTCCACCTCTAAGTCTCAAGACAAGATGCAATGTAGATTCTGCGGATTAGAACATTTATTTTGAATATTAAATTTTATTAGTATAAATAGCTATAGAATTGATAAAAATTCCTTTGTTACCTTTCTGTATGTTGTAATCGGATAATGTTCGACCATCCTCTAACTGTTTGCCAGCAAAAATCAATCGCTGTTGATCTGGAGGAATACCTTCCTTATCTTGGATTTTAGCTTTAACATTTTCTATAGTATCTGAAGCTTCGACCTCTAAAGTTATGGTCTTGCCTGTCAAAGTTTTGACAAAAATTTGCATTGTGCTTCAACTGAAACAGTATAAGTTAAAAAATAAATACATATTTGTATATATATGTACATATATACGCATGTATATTTCGTATTCGTTGGTTAAGTATTATAAAAAGGATATTCATGATAATATAATGACACGAAAATACTATTGAAGATGGTCTATTTAATCATAAATTCAAATCAATATTCATAAAATATTAATTTATTATAGGTGAATTACGGATCATTTGTATCAATAGTTATATCAAAATTAAATATGTTAAAACTGATGTTCTAGCTTTTGAGAATAAATAATAGTGGTTGTAAACTTTTACAGAAAAAAAATATATATATTTTTTAATTGTTTGCGCAATATGAAATCACATGATTCTAATAATTTTTTAAACAAGTTATCAATCAAAATCAAGCAAAATTTAATATTAATTGCACTTACCGATTCAACCACGTGTTTTAGCCCCAAAAAGTCGGCACGAAGAGGTTGGTCGCTTATTCACTTTTCTCTGTTCTTTATAATAGATTTGAACTACGGAACACTAACCGAAAGTTTAAGGCCCGTTACGCGCTACAAAGAATAGGAAACAGATTCTCCTGTCCAAGCAAAAGTGGCACATCTAGCGGAGAACGGCAAAAACGGCAATACAGTGCTAGGGTCACGATTATAAATTATTTATAGGAACTCACGCGAAATTTACAACCTACCTAGGTTTCCATTTTTTGCCACTAGTTGGCGCTGATGGTTCGTTAACAAGGCGAATAAGCCAGTTACGAGAGCAGGGATGGCAACCGGAAGTGCAGAAAGTTGCACCGAATGGCTATCTTCAGACCACGGCGCGTAGAAAATAAATTTCTATAGTCCGTAGCGCGAGAGTCGCTCTTCTGCAGTGCGTTCTGCTAGGCGCATGTAAACAGCTGTGCATAAATCCTCGCAGTGTACGCGTACTTGTTGCTCAAACCCCTTCTCGTGCTGCTAATAGTTGTAATAGTGTAGTATTGTAAAATGTGCGAACAAAAGCAGGGATTCCAGCAGTTGTGGGTGTGACACCACAGATGGCATCAGGTTGCACCAGCGTCTAATGAAACTTTGGCAGTCACAAAATAATCGATAAACTCTTCTCAGTCATCACCTCAACCGTTGCAAATATTAAATGCATCCTAACCTAACATCTTGATTTTGGAGCTCTGTGTGAAAGGCAGACTGTTCACTCGCCAGTTTTGTTCAAGTGTGCAATAGCTTCTGTACAAGAGAATAAGTACAGCGATGGTCCAGAACATCTGAAGCAATGAGCTCGACTGCTGTAGCACACATTTTACAACTTGGCAATTCACAAAACAGCAGCATCTCCCGTACACCCACAACTGCTGAAATCCCTGCTTTTGTTCGCACATTTTACAACACTACACTATTACATCTATTAGCAGCACGAAAAGGGGTTTGAGCAACAAGTACGCGTACACTGCGAGGATTTATGCACAGCTGTTTACATGCGCCTAGCAGAACGCACTGCAGAAAAGCGACTCTCGCGCTACGGACTATAGAAATTTATTTTCTACGCGCCGTGGTCTGAAGATAGCCATTCGGTGCAACTTTCTGCACTTCCGGTTGCCATCCCTGTACGAGAGTGAGAGCTGGTGAGAGCGAGATATAGGGTGTCACTCTCACCAGTCACCGCTAGATGGTGACTGTGCCTTGATTGGAGCGAATGACGAGAGAGTCAATGTTTTTGACATGGAATGGTTTTTAAAAACCGTATGAAGATGCATTTAAAAATACACATTTTTTTTTAAAAAAGGGTAAATAACTACAATAAAATGTAATAAAGAATAATATTAAAGATTTTTTTAATATTAAGATCGATTTATTTTTAAATTGGGCATGACGAGCAATGATACTGAAGGTACAGTGTTCTCAACATTTAATTTTGATTCAGAATATTTTAAACATTATTCTAATTAATGTATTATTAACTCCAATATTGGATGCTGCGGAAGGGACACCTGAAGCTGTTTACACCTATTATCATGTAAGAACACGTTGTCGTGTAGAGCAAACAACTGGAATGTTTACCAATATATGGAGAGTCATTAAAAGTTCGTGCTCGAAAACTTATGTATGAACCACAGAAGTTTGCTGAAATTGTAAATGCTTGTGCAATATTGTACAATTACAGAAGAAGATACTGGTATGACTAGTTCTTATAAAAAGTGAATAATTATTATTTATATATTATTGCCCTAATTATTATTTTAAAATTAATTTTTATTTTTCAGCATTGTTGATGATCCTGTGCTACGAGTAGCCCCACGTAATCGACAGTACGTAACCGCAATATGGATCACCCTGCAGGAATTGCAGAAAGAAATCGAATAATTCAAGAATATTATAGGTAGCATTTAGCTTTTTCTAAATTGTAATGTACAATTCGTGGTACAGAATAAATTATAAAAATGTATGATTGTATAATAATTAAAAAATTAATAAATCAACATAAATATTAAAAAGATCTTTATTATTTTTCTTTATTACTCTTATTATGATTATTTATCATTTTTTAAAATAAAATAATATGTATTTTTAAATGCATTTTTTACGGTTTTCAAAAACCATTCCATGTTAAAAACATCGACTCTCTCGTCATTCGCTCCAATCTGAGTCACCATCTAGCGGTGACTGGTGAGAGTGACATCCTATCTCGCTCTCACCAGCTCTCACTCTCGTAAATGCTTATAGAATACGGCCCCAGGGTTGGCAAAATGGCAACCGTAAGTGCTAAAGTGCAGAAAACGCACCCAGTGGCTAACCAAAAACCGTACTGACTTAGAAAGCAAAAAGCTATAGTTTATTGCGCGAGAGTTGAGCTAGGCATATAAACAATATGTATGAATAAAAATTCTTTTATCTATTGCATAATCAATATATTAAAAAACTGTTTTTTCTCGAATTGGCTCTTCCGAATTCACGAATTTCCGTTTGATGGATATAATTATTTAACACGTGCTGCACATTAGCAGGCGAGTGGGAAATCTTTTATAGTGTAACACACAAAAGCGTGAAAAAAAAGTTCAGCACTGAAAAAAAACACAGCCGTTTCTGCTGTAGAACACGGCAGTTTAAGCGAGTGTCGCCATAGTAGTGACTTTTCAGTAAAAACAGCGAGTGGCCACTGGTAGTTTCTCGAGGATACGTAGGTTTATTACCTTTTTAAACACCAAAAATCTTGAGAAATTAATTTTTTAATGAGTATTATAATGAAATTATAAGTAATGACCATTATGGGACTAATAAAGTAACAAAATAAAAAATGTTCATGTAACTTATTTGCTAATTGTCACTCTACATACGATAATGTGATAGTAAGAAGTTAATGGTTGTTATTCAAGGTATTTTACTCTTTTATAATGATCAATACCTATAATTTTTATTTAATTAATCATTTTACATATTAAAAAAATTAATTTCTCAAGATTTTTTATGTTTTAAATGGTGATACATAACCTACATATCCTCGAGTTAGAGACAGCTTGCCGAGACCTGCCAAAACTACCAGTGGCCACTCGCTGTTTTTACTGAAAAGTCGCTACTGTGACGACACTCGCTAAAACTACCGTGTTCTACAGCAGAAACGGCTGTTTTTATTCAGTGAGACAGTGAGCATTTAATCTATTCTCGGGGTCAAATCAATGAAATGACTTAAAATCACTTAAAATTTGTATTATTCTCTCTGTCTCTGTCTATCTGTCTTTACGCGGCACATTCCGCAAATTACCTTTTCAGACACACACTAGAAAAGCCAGAGTTTCGAAGCCGGTCGCAAGCTGTGACTTGCGACGTTCACACGCCGACATACAGTCAAAAGCTAGAGCTTTGGGGTCAGTCCCGAATTTGCAAGATTGTAGCAATCTCATTCACACTGCTGATTTTTTGCTCGTAATCATACGTATATACACTCCAACATTCCTGTATTTTCACATGCTCTGATATCTTTGTGTTTGGATGGCTTAACCTCATAATAATGAAGCACTAACGTCAAATATTTATAGTAAAAATAAAGTTGCCCAATCATTCACGGGAGAAATAAATGTATAAATCAGTATTTGCGTCTTTTTTTAGTACATTTTCTTCTCTTTTTGCAATTTATTCCTGTCTTCATGGCTAATCTGCTGTCAATAGTTCGGAAAAAGTTTACGCAAACGATTGTGCTTTCTATGGTAACGTCTTTTCCCAACAGACTTTCCTTTTTTTCAAAACTTCGAATAATTAATTGCGACAAACAAAAAGCAAGTAAATACGCCGATTTCGAAAATTAAATGATTATATTAAAAATGTAGTTCTAGAGAAGTGTAGATCTTAAAACGCAATAATTTTGCAAATGCAAACTATTCTAAAAGATAAGAATCTAAGAGTTTCCATAAGCAAAATGTTTATTTTGCTAGAGAAACGGGTAAAAAATTATCTTTTAAAGCAACTTATCTTAGAAAAATCTTTATTTTTGGAGTAGGAACTTCAGAGTGGATACAAGATTTAGATCGATTTATAAAGAAACGCTTTTCTACCATTTTTTCTAGCTAGGAGTTATCTATACAAATTAAACAGTATAAAATGTTCATCATTCATTTTGTATAAATTGTTATAACAGATTATAAAAGATTTTAATCATGATATGCCTCTGAGCTTACGTTGCAAAACAGAACAAAAAATAGAAAAAACTATTTATTTTTGGCATAATATTAGCCAAGACACCGAGAACGTATTCTTGCACCGGGCGACCTTATGCGCTTGACTCTCGATTTGACTTACCTTCCCTTAATTCTTTACGAGGAATGTTGGTTCTTGATGATCTGAGCTGGGTTGGTCTACTGATTAGTCCTTAATCAATTATTTATGTATATTATGCTGGATATGTGTACAAAGTTAATCGGTAAGCACGTAAAAAAAACTTTAACGACACTTCGACACTTCTGCTTACCGATTCAGCAAATAATTGTTCGGCCGGTCATTTCTCCATCTCCACTATTCTCTACCTACTTACATACACGTAAACACATCGCGTACTGTACACACGCCTTCTCTCAGACCAAACCTGTCAGACGTATAGCGGGAGGTTTATACATACAAGCATCGAGCGTTCATAAAGTTTGCTTCTTCGATTCGACATTCGTGCTTGATTTACGAAAGTAATTTTTAATGTGCATACAAATCAATCAAAATAATTTGCGATCACTCTAGCTAAGGGAGCGACAGTACCGCTCTAGCTTCTTGCTCCTTTATTTTATCCGATAATAATTTTATGATTAAAAAAATCGAACCTCTTAGCTTGGATCAAAATTTTGGAAAAAAAGCGTATAATAAGCCGTACATCCCACTCTTGAAAACGCGCGCCTATTTTTAAATATCAGAAAGAAAGAAGAAGCGCTTGGCATGCAAAAGCGAAAAAAATCCGAAAGCGAGTGAGAAAACCCTACAGTTTAAGATCATAAATGCGTAAAAGCTCAGCATTATTGCTGATGGCAATCTACTGACGATGCGCGGGCTGCATGCACGCTGGCCAATATCTGCACCAGTATCCGCACTGCTTTACTCAAAATTCGCGCACTGCACTCATCCACGTCGCTGCTGAAAACTTCTCGCGCCTGCATCATTACTTTTTGCGACTGCATGATGACTCTTCGCAACTTCTCGATCAGTCCTCGCAGCTGTTCGATCACTCCAAGAGACTGCACACGAATACTCTTTCTGCCAAAGGAAAATAATACATATTCATAAGGGGTTAGGAAAACAACAACGATAACCTGTTGCGCCTGGCGACGGTCTGAAGTTGCACGCGCAGCCTCTCTAACCTTCACCAAAATCGGTACATTCAATTATTATTTTCTTATAAACGGTGAATTTTTAGGACTTGGGCCTATGGGGACTTATGATCCTGAGATAATAAACTACATCATATCAAGTTTTCATCCCATTTCACTGGGAACCACAATCCCATTTAAAATCCCCGGGGTCCTTTGCCACACTGTGCCAAACTGTGCCATGTTGTGCTACACTCATCCCATTTCGGACATATCGCACGAATTGGCACACTTTGGCACAGTCTGGCACATTTTGGCACAGCGTCTGGCACAGCGTGGCACAGTGTGGCCTTAATGTACCAAATTTTTGAAATAATGAAAATATTTTTTACGAGTTATGTAGGAGCTCTGGCACAGTCTGACATAAATTGGCACAGTTTGGAATAGTATGGCACGACTTGACATAATATGGCATAGTTTGACACAGTTAGGCACAGTTTGTCACAGCTTGACATAGTGTTGCTATGGCACATCCTTACTGTTTATAAAGAGTAGCTATAATAAGAAGTCTTAAACATTATAATACAAATAATTTTAAGTTTATGAGACTTGAGAATCGTTTATTCAATTTGACAGTTATATGAACTACTCTTTATAAATTAATAGTCATATTAGTTCCAAAAAGTAGAAATTGATATACCAACACTATGAGAAAAATGAGAAAATAGCTCAGGCAGTTAGACGTTCAACTGGCTCGCCGGTGACCAGGGTTCGATTCCACCTCAGGTCACCTTTTTTTATTAAATTTTATAAGAGAGGTTCTGCCGTATTATGCATGTTTAAGCAATACTATACCATACTATACCAAACCGTGCTCAAAATTTGAAAATAAACTCGAGGAAAATATTTTTAATTCTAAAAATATAATATTGTGCCTAATTGTGTCATACTGTGCCATACTATGCCACACTGTGCCAAACAGTGCCAAATCGTGCGAAATGTCCGAATTGGCATGGGTATAGCACAATGTGACACAGTTTGGCATGGTGTGGTACAGTTTGGCACGATTTGGCATAGTTTGACATAATTTGGCATGATCTGGCCCAGCTGATTATTTCCACCAGGGTCTACTAAAAAAAATAGTCAAGTTTGTTTGCAGAACGATGCAGAACATTTTTTTTCTAATTTTTGTACTTTTTATATTTATTATTTATTGTTTATTTATTTATTATATAGTATTATTATTTATTCATACACGCAGATTCAAACAACTTATCTTGGTTAATATCAAGACAAAATATTTTTAATTTAAAATCCAAATTTAATTTCGATAGATAAGTTTTTTCTGTGATTTGGCAAGTCCAAGTACCGTATATATGGGGAATTCTACTAGTAAAATGCTCTTTTCTGGTTGCAGAAACCGAAAAAAAAACAAATGTTGGGGCACAAGCCCGCAATTTTCTTTTTCTTATTGTACATATTTAGAACAATGCAAAACCACGTTCCAACACCGAAAAGGTGCCTTGTGACACTGTTTTATAAGCCCCTTAAATTCGTTGAAAAATAGTCATTGTTCAACGGTGTGTACCTAATGCATAAGGACACAAACAGAAAATGTATTATGGTAGAATGAAAGAACGAGAAGAGAGCTTCAATTTAACAAAAAATGCGTTGAAAATGCTTGATTTGGTCAAAAGTTACGCACAATTAAAAATGCGGAAAAATCATGAAAAAAGATACAAATTTCTTGACTTCGAAAAATCCTGCAATTTTCATGATTTATTAGGTACACACCGTTGAATAATGACTATTTTTCAACGAATTTAGGGGCCTATAAAGCAGTCAGTCGACAGGCATAGTCGCGCAGGATCCGTCTACTTTTCAACTGCTGCTGCGTGGCGTGGTCTTTATCTCGTTATCGGTCTCTTCTCGCCACCGACGCCGGGTGTTGCGCCTTACCGACGAACAAAGAAAAAGCTCACTCGCGCGACTCTTTTCCAACGCTCGGCGTCGACGGCGCGGGAGCGTATACCTTGTCATGCCTGCAGACTCGTTGCGTCACCGCGCGCGCTGATCAGCGCTAATTTCGCGACGACGAACTCCCTTTTACTTTGGCCGCCGGAGATAATGCACTCGGTTATAATTATAGAGCGAAGCACTGGAGCTTCGCAGCGAGCGAGCGAAGTCGAGATTTTACACGATTCTCTACTCGTGTAGACAGGACTCCCAGCATACATCAAACATACAGAAAAAAAACATGATTTCCTATGAAGGTTGTCCAGGTGTCTAAATAGCCCTCGGGTCGACAAGAGATCGCCTACGAGGGTGAACATTAAATAAACTATAAATGTACCGCGAAATACTCTTGACACCCTGTAGACGATGTCCAGGTGTCCGGATGACCCTGTGGTCGACGTGACATTATCTACAAGGAAGATGATACTAGGCATTTATCAGATATAATAAAAAAGCTGTGACTGTATATCGCACACAAAAAAAAATAATAGGTAATTAACTTAGATTATATGTAACGTTATTAATAAAATCTTGAAAATGTTTTAATATTCATAATATCAATAATATTAATAATTTTTAATGTACTTGCATTTAGTTTCTTGTTTGCATGACTCCTCTGTTCAGCTTAACTCATCAGTGCACCGTCAAGGTTGAATCGAGGTAGCATCAAAGTTGAATTATGGTTCAATCAAGGGGACCATCAACCTTGATATTTTCAATAGGGTTTTCTCCTAATAGGGAGACAACTACTCAACAAGACAACCACTTAACCTATGCAGAAAATATTGTATGTTTGTGTGAATATTTACTATACATTCATAAAAATTGCTATACCAGTGTAGTATAAATTGCACTTATTTGACTCGCTGTGTTCGGTCGGTAAAAAATTACCGACAGAGCTAAACAATTTGTCGCAACTCAACCCGACGACAGGAATTCGCCTGATCACTTTCTGCCGCTGGGGGGCGACTCGTAAACTCCACTCGCAAGTGACGAAAGATTGTTCGGTTAGTATATAAGGAACTTCCAGATCGGAACATTATATATAAATATAAATGCAATTAGTCTAGCGATACATTGTTAGGTTGCGACATGTATAATATTTATCTTGCGATGTATGTAAATTAGCATATCATGAAATTCTATTCGATGCGACTTCGAGATTAAATGTAAGAAATAAACAGATGAAAATTCTCCTGCAACACCCAACAAACACAAATAAGAAAAAAACCATCAACAGTTAACAAAATAAAAGGGCCAAAAATATTTTTAAAAAGATTTAGTATCCATAAACTTTGATATGCGGTGTAGCGAAGTGGCGCCCTCTACGAGGAGCTGAATATACTATGAGAGCGTGGGCATGTCAGAAGCGAACGGTCCGGCCTACGACACGGACGTTTGGTCAGAGCTAGTACCTTAACCTAATAAAGACGCGTGTTCCTAAGCCGCGTGGCTATTCAACATTACAGTAAAAATTGCTATGTAGTGTAGTAAAATTTGATGACCTGAAATTTTACTATACCGTATACTAAAATCAAGTGGCGCGGCAGACGAAGCTTTGGCGCTTGCGACACTATTTACTTCTATATTTATATTCGAGATTTTACTTTTAAGAAAAACGATACTTTTCATAATTGTTTCTAAGTGATTTTTATATATTATCACATTCGTGTGCTAATCAGTGATTTTTAATAAAAGTTTTTTTATTTTTTTTTATTTAAAAAGAAAAACACTGTCATTTATATAATATAAACAATCTTGTATATGATTTACTCAAATCATTATCTTTTTCTCCAGTGTGAAAAGACGGTGAAGTTAGCCGCCTCCAGTGTGAAAGGACGGTGAAGTTAGCTGCGCATCAAAGATGATAGGGAATTGATTTTCCACCTTTTTTACATATCCTCACATTCTTCATGTAATAATATATTACGATATTTCGAATTAAGAAGTTGCCGGTGCATACTTTGCGTTCCGGAACAGTAACAGTAGCTAGCTTGCCAGGGTAGCCGATGACAAGGTTCAGGTTGATTTCGGTGCCTTGGTATAAAAATCATTCAAGTACGGTGTCTAGGTGTACAGGGTGGCCGATGACGACGTCTAGGTAGTGCGCTCCATGGTTTGGTGTCTAGATAAATAAATCATACGAGGGCGAGGTCTAGGTGTACAGGTGGCCAATGACGAGGTCTGGGTAGTTCGCACCGTGGTTTTTGGTGTCTAGTTGTAGATCTTTATTTTTTATTTTTACGACGTCGAATATGAAAAACTCAAAAAAATTTACTAAAAAGGATTGAAATCTCTAAAAAAAATTAACTTTTAAAAAAGTAAAAGGTTATGCGTTTGATACATTCCGCAACAAAATTACAGATAGAAAAGAACTGAGACCAATAAAACAAAGTCCAATTTATTATATTTAATCGTAATGAAGCGAGGAACAACTCTCAAGATAATTACTACGTAACTTGCCATGCCCGTTTTATTTTGTTTATTGGTGAACAACTAAAATTTTCTTTTTGGTTTAGAACGTCATACAAATACCATAAGTACAACGAGTTTTGACGAGTACAAAAGGAATAAAAGGTACAGTTTATTCTTTTGTAAAGAATAAATCTCGCAGTTTAATCTTCTGTAAAGAATAAATCTCGCAGTTTAATCTTCTATAAAGAATAAATCTCGCAGTTTAATCTTCTGTAAAGAATAAATCTCGCAGTTTAATCTTCTGTAAAGAATAAATCTCGCAGTTTAATCTTCTGTAAAGAATAAATCTTGCAGTTTAATTTTTCATAAAGAATACATTTTTACTCTAACATTTTAAAAGAATAAATCGTGCGGTTTAATCTTTTGCGAAGAATAAAATTTCGGCTTACCATTTTAAAAGAATAAATTACACAATTTATTCTTTTGTAAAGATTAAATCTCGAACAGTATAATCCTTTGAAAAGAATAAAATTTTCCTCCTTCATTTTAAAAAAATAAATATTGAGTATTATTCTTTATTAAAAGATTGAATCGATCGATTTCATTTTAATCAAAGAATAAAATGTACTTCTATAATTGAAAAAATAGATCGTTGTTGTTGTTATTAACAAAATGAATTATTATGCATAAACATTTATTGTTGAAAGTGTTGGCGAATCCTCGGGCTGCCTGATTTGAGCCAGATCCACTACGCACATCTAGCGCCATCTGAAGGCTTTTCTACACAACATGCACTCGCTACGCACTCTCCTGCCGACCACCAAGTAATCAATAGCTCCGTCGCCGGAGAACTGTCTTTTGTACAAAACATCTAATAAATTTGTTCATCAACAAATCAAGTGTTCATCCTTCCATCCATCCACCCAGAGGAAATTTACTCTAACAGAATGATATTAGTTATTAATAATTTGAATGTTCTGCCTGGCTGAAAATAATCATATGAGAATCATATGATACTTTCGACCGAATTCTCATATGATTCTCATATGATTCTCATATGATATACCGCAATTTTTCATAAAAATTGATTATCTTACTTATTTCTACCGCGCTCTAACGCTTATAAGATTTCTTTTTTAGTACTACTGCTTTGTTAGCTGCTTTTAGATTTTATTTTTGATAAATATTACCGTGAAAAAAACATTTTTTAATAAATATTACTGTAAAAAAACTCGAACTCGCGGAGATTTGAACCCGGGATCTTTCGATTATGAAGCAAGCGTTCTACCACTGAGCCATCGTGGTCTTTGATATCTTTAGATTCAAATCGTAATTATAACTTATACGTCCTTGTATGTTCTATTTATTATTACTCGATTACAATTAATTAGTTCATTCACAACTAATTAGTTTACTTCTTAGATTACAACTTATTAGTTTATTTTTTCATTACAATTGGTTTATTTTATTTAAACATAAAACATAATAAACTAATTAGTTTATTTTCTTGATTACAATTAGTTTATTTTATTAAAACATATTTAATGAAATCGAGTAATAATAAATAGAACATACAAGGACGTGTAAGTTATAAGGACGATTTGAATCTAAAGATATCAAAGACCACGATGGCTCAGTGGTAGAACGCTTGCTTTATAATCTGAAGATCCCGGGTTCAAATCTCCGCGAGTTCGAGTTTTTTTTACAGTAATATTTATTCAAAAATGTATTCTAAAAGCAGCTAACATAGTAGTAGTACTAAAAACGAAATCTAATAAGCGTCAGAGCGCGGTAGAAATAAGTAGTAAGATATTCAATTTTTATGAAAATTTGCAGTATATCATATGAGAATCATATGAGAATTCGGTCGAAAGTATCATATGATTTTTATATGAGTGCTCATATTAGTGCTCATATGATTCTCATATGATTATTTTCAGCCAAAGATTGCTTTATCTTCGTCATTTTTACTAACTTTAATAAAAGCACGATCCTTTGTGCAAATATTTGTATAAATATTTGATGCTCATAATAGATGGACAATATTTAACATTAATACAGCAGTTATATTTTTTAATAACAGTTGAATTATAGGGAACAACTATCTATTCTATTATCAATTATTATTAAGGTTTACCATGAAGCCTTTTGTTGTAGACATAGTTTTTATTTTCATTATTACGACGACGATATCTAGGAAAACCATTCTTTTCAAAGTGTGTTGCATCATATACAGCTTTTCGAAATTTTTTTGAACAAGTTTTTTTAACTACATCATAACATAGTGTTTTTTTTAATGAGGTCCATGTAACATTCGTTTGAATACTAATTCTTGTAATTCCACATCATTCTCATCAGAAATTTCAGCTGAAATATGTTCATCAATCTTATCAGAATTTGTTAATTCTGACTTATAATCCAATACTAACAATAAATGTGCGTGCGAAAGACCTCTTCTTTAAAAGTCAATTACGTATACATAGGCAATAATTTTTACAAAAATATTCCCATTAAGAATATCAGCTAGGATTGCTTGAAATTTACTATAAAATAATTTTTTTAGTACTGTTTTAACTCAGGCCATTTTGAATTAGTTGTTATCGTAACAAATATAACCGGTAAGCTGCATATTTTTCGCATTATATCCATTAAATCAAGAAAACTTTGGTGCATGTATCTAGGACTTTCTATATAACTTGATGGCAAAACAAACAAATTACCTTATCTTTTGTTATTTACAAAATTATTATTATTGTTAAGCGCACTTTTTGTTATGTGATCAACAAGACCTTGATAACATTCTACACGTAATTTTTTGTGATTATCCCCTTTAAAAAAATTGATGGCCTATGTTTTGAAGCATTTGTTGTGAAGCATTAAGACGTGATTCTGATTGGTTGCCATGATTTATTGGTTATGAAGCGACATCTGTGTTAAATGGCGCCAAAATTAAAAATGTAATTTCAATTATAACAATGATATCATTATTTTTAAATCATTCTGAATCAGAAATTTAAATTTAGCATTTTCAACGGCTTTACTTTTCCCGTGTCACTTTTTAAAGAAAGAATTGTAAAATTATAAGTAAAGTTTCAGATGTCAAGTAACGAACTGGGCAACAAAACTGAGCGCGCGTAGCGCGCTGGACTTTGCTAGTATTTTAAAATTCAGTCTACAATATTCTATATGATATAAGCTTGAATAATATACTTTTAAGTTAATCTTCCAAAATATAAAATAGAACTAAATTTTGATATAGGCCTATAAGCTAATCGATATGAATAATATTGCAAAGGAGATAAATTTTTATCATTGTTATGATTTTGTTTAAACATGGGATTCCATCTTATATCCCCGTAAGAAAACATTATAGTGAAAATCATAGGATCTATGTGAAAAGATAATTTATTAAAAAAAGAAGTTGGACCTATTTTTTTGGGAGGTTTTCGGATAAACACAAAGATCATAATAATTAGGTTTATACGGACGTAGGGGAGGGTAAAAGGGTTAAACACACTCGGACGCGCGCACTTAACTTTCGAAGCCGCTAGGAAAAATTAGGGGGGAAATTAGGGGGGGGGATCAGGGAGGAAAATTAGGAAGGAAAATTAGGGGGGAAAATTTCTGAACCGGCGACGGCGAAACTTTTTATAATATAGAGAGATTATGGTTGTATGGGACAAGACTACATTAAGGTTCAAAAATAAACTGTGAAATCATTATTGATCAGATATTATGGCTTTATTGAAATCTCCTAACAATCAGATCCTAGTGTGACCTTCTCTCACAAGTTGTCGCCGAGAACTGACGCTCTACGCATTAAACGCCGCCGAAAACTCGGGCCCGCTAAAACAAAGACGCTCTCCCGAGGACTACCGAAAGTACTTGAAGCAGTGCGCGCGCTCCTCTATATCTATAGCTATACACACGCAGTCATGTGCCCACGTGCACCATTCCTAACCGTATGGGCCTGAAGCCACGAATCGCCTTGTCGAATCGCGCATATGAGAGCCAAATGACGGAGAAACGTTCGCTAAAACTACTAATAGGTAGAATATATTATTAATAAAGAATAAATACGCCGCACTTGCTATTATCCCTAGTAGCCCTCGGTTACGTCCGAAACAATGGTGCACCAACAATATATGCAATACAATTTATAATTTTAAATTGAAAAGTCAAAACAAACTAAAATCTAAAATACTAACTAAATATGGAGTGTAAACTTCAATATTAAATCATAAACTAAGTACATAAATATAACTGGAATAATGCTATCAGTAATGAAAGGCAACTTCACTCCTTACACAATTAGCTAGCATGACCCCTAGTGGAAATGGAAATTGTGCTATAGTGTGCCACATTGTGATAAAATTTGCCACACTGTGCCAAACTGTGCCATGTTGTGCTACACTTGTGCTATTTCGGACATATTACACGAATTGCCATCAATTTTTCGAAATAATGAAAATATTTTTTACGAGTTATGTAAGAATCCTGGCACAATCTGGCATAAATTGGCACAGTTTGGAATAGTATGGCACGACTTGACATAATATGGCATAGTTTGACACAGTTAGGCACAGTTTGTCACAGCTTGACATATTGTTGCTATGGCAGATCCTTATTGTTTATAATGAGTAGCTAAAAAGAAGTCTTAAACATTATAATACAAATAATTTTAAGTTTATGAGACTTGAGAATCGTTTATTCAGTTTGACAGTTATATTAACTACTCTTTATAAATTAATAGTCATATTAGCTTCAAAAAGTAGAAATTGATATGCTAATACTATGAGAAAATAGCTCAGGCAGTTAAGTGTTCAACTAGCACGCCGGTCATGTTATGACGTCATTTGAAGCTACAGATTATTATTTTCAACAGGTTGTACTTCTAAATACTTATACTTATAAATACTTCAAAATTGATAAAATGGTTGCCTATATAGGTGCTACCATCCGGATGGTAGTACGGAAAATGGGGGCTAATGTCCCAGAAATTAATAATTTTTAATAATTTTACTAAACAAACAATAATCGAAAAACAATATTTCTTTGGCGTTAGCTTCCCTTTTTCCGTACTACCGGCAACCATTATCAATTTTGAAGTATTTAAGAGTTTAAGTATTTAGAAGTACAACCTGTTGAAAATAATGATGTCATAAAAGATTCCAATTTGTAGCTTCAAATAATGACATGAAACATAAAATTACGTCATTATTTTCAACAGGGTAAATTGTATAAGGGAGGTTCTGCCACATTATGCCAGTTTCAGCCATACTATACTATACCATATCAAATTGTGCCCAAAATTTGAAAAAAATTTTTGAAAAATATTTTTAATTCTAAAAATATAATATTGTACCTAATTATGCCATACTGTGCCATACTATGCCACACTGTGCCAAACAGTGCTAAATCGTGCGAAATGTGCGAAATGTGCGAAATTGACATGGGTATAGCACAATGTGGCACAGTTTAGCATGGTGTGGTACAGTTTGGCATGATTTGGCATAGTTTGGCATGATCTGGCACAGCTGATTATTTCCATCAGGGACTCCATGGCTTTTACGGAAAATCTGAAAATCATTAATTTGCTAAAATACATCAGCTTATACGTTTATACAGAATATAATACAGAATGATATTTGCTCCATAAATATATAGCTCATATAACCTCAATAACATAATTAAGAACTATTTAGATAAGAACACATCTATTTAAGAGAGAGCACGCAGTGACGCTGTCGTCGTTCAACAAGTTAAAAACTATATAGGCTGCAACAACGCGACATAAACCGTCATAAGTGTCATACGACATGTCGTAGATGTCGGGACTGTGGTACGGCTCCTGCAGCGTTATACTGTCATTCCGGCTTGGGTATAGCCGTGGCTGCTAGACAGATGGAAGTGTCGCTACTGTCGTGATGCAAGATTGGGCCCATTATACGCAAACAGGAATACCCGGCTGAAAATAATCGTATGATAATCATATGATACTTTCGACCGAATCCTCATATGAGAATCATATGATTGTCATTGTCATATCATCAATTCTTATAAAAATAAATAATTATTTTACCCCTACTTGATACTTATTAATTATCTTTCTTTGTATTGCTGATTTGTAAGTTGCATCGAGAATTTATTTTTACATAAATATTACATTGAAAAAAATCCGGATTTGTGGAAATTTGAACCCAGAACCTCAAGATTATGAAGCAATCGTTTTACCACCGAGCCTTCGTGATCTTTGATGTCGATCACTTTAGTAGAATCAAATAGTCATTATATTATCTAACACGTCCTTGTATGCTTTATTTATTATTAATTAATTATAATGAGTTTATTTTATTAAAACACACTAATAGTAATTGAGTAATAATACATAAAACATACAAGGGCGCGTAAGTTATAATGACCATTTCATTCTACTAAAGTAATCGACAATATCAAAGATCACGATGGCTCGGTGGTAAAACGCTTGCTTCATAATCTTGAGGTTCAGGGTTCAAATCTCCACAAGTCCGGATTTTTTCCAATGTAATATCTTTGAAAAAATTAATTCTCGATGCAACTTACAAATCAACAGTACAAAGAAAGATATAATTAATAAGTATCGAATAGGGGTAGAATAATTATTTATTTTTATGAGAATTTACGATATATCATACGACACTCATATGATTCTCATATGAGGATTCGGTCGGAAGTATCATATGATTATCATATGAGCACTCATATGATTATCATATGATTATTTTCAGCCGGGTACAAACAAATAAATACTGACCCACTATGTTGAATAAGTATTATCCTGTAGTGCAGCATTTATCAGGGATAGTTTAGTCTGTTTTCTTATAGCTAGAATGATGTGTGTTCATCAGCGAACCTTTAAATATCGGCGAGTGCCTTATGTGAAAAGCAAAGCGTTTCGATTTTAGCGATGTTTTAATGTTGAATATTATGTAAATAAAATGTTTACCTTTTATCACCCCTTCGTCTTTCTCTTTTATGGACAGGACCGTTTCAGACTGGATTATAACTCAAAAAAGTCTGGTAAACCTATTAATAGAAGTAAAACGGGAACTTACCTGGGCAGCACAAAGACGAGGAGAATCGGACAATGAAAAATAACATCGAGAGAGACTAGCAATCTACTTCGGACTATGAAAAATAACGAGAAAGACTAGCAATCTACGCGCTGTTAAGAGGAGTTAAAGGAGAAGTCAAGAGATACTTGTGCGACGTGGCGGTATACAAAGACGTAGCGTACGCAAGAAAACACATCAGACAGATAATGTGTACGTTGGAAGACACCGAACAAATTAAGAAAACCATGATCATGCTAATTTAAGAAGGTACTATTGAAAAACCACAGATGAGAATCAGATGATAATTATGTGAGTCTCATATGATTCTTACTAGATTCTCACATTCTTATCTGATTCTCATTTGATTCTTATCCGATTGTCATCTGCCGATAGCCAAATGTTATTTTGTAGAATTTTAATTCAAATTTGTTTTTTACTAACCTTACAAATCCTCACAAATTCCTTACAAATCTAAATCAAAATAACATTCAACCTCGGTAAGATGAGAATAAAATAAGAATAAAAAAAGAATCAGATAAGAATGAAATAAGAATCAGATGAGAATCAAATAAGAATCAGGTTAAAATCAGGTGAGAATATGAGAATCAAGTGAGAATCAAATGAGGCTCACTTGACTTTCATCTGAAAATCATGCCAAAATCAAATTTGATTCTCATCAGATTCTCATTTGAGGTTTTTCAATAAGGAAATTTTTGTTGTACAATGGACCTTTATGGAATTAGAAAGGTACTCGAAAGGTGCTACTCGTATAATATCTTACCTGAAATAAGCGAATACTTTACAGTAGATTACTGTGTCGAACATAGCTGCTTGGTTGCAGAGACGCCCAATGGCTGACGTCAGAGGATAAAGCGGTTTGTTCATACCGCGGTGTCCCCTGAAGTTGCCATTTGAGCATCCCTGTCGGAATGACGTTGTTTCGAATAATCGTGAACTAGCATTGAGTGCATACGCTTTGAAGCTGGGAACTTGGGTCTTGGGAGTATGGGACTGTGCAGCACTTATCAAACTCCTCCTGTGCTAACCATTTTAGACATCAGTTTGATTCCAAAACTGCTATAGAATTTAATGTCAAAAAATTTTTGTTTTCCTTACAAAACAGATATGGAAATGTTTATGTTTTATGATGGCGATATTTTGTCAATTTCAAAACTTTTTGATATAAGTTGAAGCATAGTATTCCATATCTTATTATATCTTATTATTTTAGTACAAAAAAAAATATCGATAGCACAAGAGAAAGGCATATCGTACATTACACAATTACATTAAATAAAATGAAATAAAAATATTGATGTAATTTGTATGAAGGTTTTGTTAGATTAAAAATACGTCCTTATGATCATTCAGTCATACAAAAAAGTGAGTGAGGCTTGATAATCATTTCAATGAGGTTTCGCGTTCTACCAGGCTTTGTTTTGTTTGACAAGAATCGACTAACGAAATGGAAAACGTCAATGCAGAACAAATCAAAATTAAAACTAGTAATTTATAAGTAGACATTGCTTCGCGGAATTTCGAGATAATTGAAAAGACGAATTCATAAATCAATATTATAGAGAAAATATTCGTCAAAGAAGACAAAAGCATACGGGATTGTGACAGATAGAAATATTATTAAATGAAGTTTCGCTAAATAATGGCACATTTAATATTCTAATTGGTAAATAAATAAAGTAGGCCTTTGGACTATATGACAAAAATTGTGTCAAGTTTTTGTGCAATGTTGCTTGAAAACCAGTGTAGTGGACGGTGACGGTGAGTACTTGTATGACGCGATTAGCACGACAAAACAGGACGATGCATCGTGTTTGGACTTTGCGTCAATGAAACGGGTAAGGAAAAGTTGCGCATCGCGCGTGGGTGCAACATTCCTGTAAGCTTCGTGGTTTCTTATACTTGTATCTACTCTCTCTAGTTCTCTCTTTTTATTTTTCTCTCTCTCTCTCTCTCTCAACAATATGTGTACATGTATATATTGTTCTCATGTTTTATTCCTAACATAAATTCATTCCTTTTTGTGCTTTAATGTTTCATCATTCAAGTTTTGATTCTTGATCTCGATAATCTTTTATGTGATAGAAGAGCCGCGGTACTAAAAGATGACAGCTACTGCAGAGTGTTTTGAGATGCATCACGGCGTCGCGACAATGCATCTTCCGTACATCAAAGCAGTAAGCTGTCAAACTCATATTCGTTGTAATGTAATAAGAGTGCTTCGGGCTATGAACTGTTTACCGCGACCGCGCGATCTACCTTTTTTCATACTGCAGCCAAATTGCCAGGATTGGCAAGAGCAGCACCGCTACTACTTCCTCTTGCGGATGACATATCAAAATTAATTTGATGAATCTTTTGGCATTTCCATCATAATATGACTACTAACACACCTGTTAACTGCTCCCGCAGGAGAACGGATTGATTTCTTCTGCCTCGTGGTCAATATTAAGAAAGAACTTCATCTACCAGGTATTTAAACATACTACCTTTTTTTTTGTATCATTGGCCAAAGAGATTATTTTTATGCACACATAAATATTTATTTTAGGATGTCACGAGATGATAGAAGAAGAGGAGGTAGTAGTACTTCTACAAAATTGCGAATGGATTCAAGTTCATCTCAGTCTAAATCACATGGAGACAGTTCATCAAAACGTAAAGAACTGGATAATGTTATGCGCAAAGCTCGAGAATCTCAATCAAGTTATTGGAATAAAAAATTATTAGAAGTTGAAGAAAAAGATCCTAACAGATGGCGTCACAGCGGATATAAAGAAATGTATATTGGAGGCATTTCTACCAATAATTCTAAGTTCCATCAACGTAGTCCAAAACTTCGTAGCCCACATCCCAGAAGCCCACGTCCACGAAGTCCTAGAAGTCCTCGTATACGTAGTCCTTTGAGGCCAAGATCTAGAACTCCAAGAAACAGAAATTCACGTAGTCCACGACGTAGAAGTCCTAGAATTACTAATTCATTTATCCTGAAATCTAGAAGTCCTATAATTAGAAGATCTAATACTCCTAAAACTCGAAGTCCAAAAGTAAGAAGATCACATACTCCAAAGCCACGAAGTCCAAAAACTCCGAGAAATCAAGCAAATAATGCTCAATCAAGAATAACCAAAAGTCCAAGTTCTGGAAGTACATGTTCAGATCATTCTTGTTCTGTATGCTCTCCTAAGGCTCATAGACAAATTGTTAATAGACGATTATCACAATCAAGATCATCTTCACCTGCAAGACAGCGTCTTCCTACAAAAGAAGTTGCTTCATTGATTTCCAGAGTAGGTACTTCTAAAACGTCTAGACCACGTTCACCGCCTATACCTCGACCGCAGACTCCCCCACCCATGCCTCAACCTCCATCACATCACCCAAAAGAATACAACAAGCTCACAAAGGATTTAAAAGCAAGGAAGAAGGAAAGCCATCGTAATAAATTGGCTACTGATCCACGTGTTCCAGAATCTGTTCAAATGGTATTTAATCTTTTTATTTAATTTATATATTTTAATTTATAATTGTCTTGTAATAAAAATAAGCAAAACAAAACTGTTGGGTGAGTTTAGAATAAACGGTTTATTTTCGTAAAAATACCAACAGTTTATAAAGCAATAAATAACTTATTTTATTAATTAAAAATATTATTTAGATGCACAAACATGTCAAATTAGAGAAGACACATAACATGCACCCAGATGTATCTATGATTCACCCACCTGCAGAATCATCTGGTACTGATGACAGTGATAGCTCATCTGTTGCGTCACATGCACCTCCTCCAAAGATGACATTATCCGAACGGTAATATTTAAAAAAAATACTATTTCACATAAACATAGTCTATAGATTACCTTATTATAAGAATTAATTTTCAACTACAATAAATTTGAAAAAAATCGTAATGTTCAATGCTAATAAGTGGGCAAGAGTCAAATAATTGACATGAAATGAAAACATTTATATCTTTGATTGTATCCCATTTAGCCTCCTAAGAATTTATATGGGTGTTTGTGAGACAACCCAACCTATATACAAAATTTCAATCATCATAATGTTAGTTCTATTACCAATAAAACCTTCTTAAGGTAGTGCTACCAAAAATTAATTTACCATTCAGATGTTTTTGAAATTTAGTTTTGTTGGTGGATATTACATTAAAGTAGACTCAGTTAAAATTTGTGTAACCTTACTTTCTTAAAATTTTAATTGTGCAAGACTGACTGTTCAGAATCTGCTCAACTTGGCAGTTAAAAAGCTAAATAATAATTTGAGTACTTGCTACTAAAGACTTGGAGCTTGTAAGTGTTACTATGCACTAATAAAAATAGATGATACACTTAAGGGGATGTCAGAGCTAACGTGACTAATTGTGATCTCCACCTCGAATCATAGTTTACGTTGTTTGCTTTCAATATTCTTTGTACGATCAAAAATCAAATGGATAGTTGGTCATCTTACTGATATCACCGCTTTCACTTCACGTCGTAGTTTTCGTTATTTTCAAAAGTTATACATAATTACAAAAATAAGACTTGTCTAATATAAACTATTATAACAGCGACCGAGGAAAACTGCATTTTGACGCTATAAGTAAAGGTACTGATTTATTATTTATGATCGAAACAATTTTTGAGGTTAGGTAAGACTTGTATCTATTAGCATGGCTCCGCCACCCCCTTAACCTCAAGAAATAAGTCAAATCAACTTCTATGTACAACTTTTTATTAACTAGCTAAATTCAATGCATTCTTCGCGCGCCCAATTTTTTTGCGGTTAGAAATTTAAAAACGTAACTATATTTAGACTGAATATTTGTTTCTCAACCAGTCAGATCGCTTTGTGAATGATTTCAGAACATCTGATCTTTTTCAAATTTCGGCCAAACTTTGTTACCTAGTACAGTAACCCTCAAAAGAACACAAAAAAAATTTCAGACCTCAGAAGTCTATTCCATGCAAAGTTATGGCAATATCAAAAACTGAGATTTTCTAAATTTTTGCTTGTATAGCCAACTAAAATGATTTTTTAAGGCAAGATAGAAGCTTTTTAATTGATTAATATATACCTTAAAGAGATGAATTGATATTATCGTTCATGGTTCTTTTATTACACTCGTAATTTATTGATATCGTTTTCACTCGAAAATTGAACTTTAAACCTTTCTAAAAACTTATATGATTATTAAAGATTATTAGAACTATACACTACTTCAATTTTGAGTCATTTCATGGAGCAGATTTGTAAAAAAACACCAAAAACTGAAAAAAGTCGTTTTTCTATGAAACAACTAGAGTAAAAAGGCAATTAAAGTTCAAATTTGGAATTTAGTTAGCATTATGCAGCACTATATGATCCCTTACTTTGAGCTGTTTACAAAACCAGTTACTTTCGAAGATATCAAGGTTAAAATTTGGTTTTTCATTCTGTATACTCTGTTTAACTGAGAACTGCATAATTTTTATCTTAGCTTCTATTAAATGGATTTTAATCTACCTAGGCTCGTTTTTTCTGTTTCTCTTTTTATTAATTCACGAAAAACAAGATTTTCAGTCCTGCATGTGCGTTTATTTCATGGCGATGTTTCGTTTTACACAACACGTTCCTATTTACCATTAAAAATCGTTCCGTACAGCTTCACAAATATGAATAAAACTAAAATTTTACTCCTTTATGTGTATATGTTTCTTAATTGTTAATTATCAATACATATATTGTTAATTATTCTGTAAAAGTCTGCGGTAGCTGAAAAATGGAAATTCTGAATTTTGGCCTTCGAAGAAATGTCATACCTGATAATATGGCACATATAAACATTGTTTTATGTTTCTTGCATTATACCTGAATATAGTTAATAGTTTAATTCATTTTTTTAACAATTTTGAAAAATATAAACAAAAAATTTTTCGTTTTTTGACAATTTAAGGTGTGTTCGTTCCATTAACTTCACTATCTTCATTTTTGTTGGTTCTTTAGTTCTTTTAATGCGGCTTGGTAGGCTGGGCATGTATAGCTACCAGCTGCATGGTCACTCTTTAATTCTCTATCCTTTTCCCGGCAGAGAATGCAACTCAGCTCATTCGTGCAACTTTTCGCTGCATGTCCTTCCATTCCGTACTTAAAACAGCATTTACCTCTGTCGTACGTCTCTGTATACTTTTTTGCAATATGGCCAAAACCCAGGCATTTATATCATCTGGGTTGTCGCATCTCTTGACTAATCTCCCTCATTCTGCAATTAACCCAACCTACTTTGAGCTTTCCCCATGTGATCGCCTTTTGTGCAATCTGGGCAGGTAGCTGTACGAAGGCGGTCTGCGTATCTCCATAGGGTTTTTACGGACGTCTCTACTAATTTCTTCTCTTTTGAAAATCTACTCAGGAATTCTAGAATATCCTGTTTAGAGGTTAGCATGTCAAGGTCTTTTATTTCAAAGACCACTTTATGATAAAGCCTCTTGATTGTGGCTTGGTCTACCAGCACTGCTTTAACCGCTTCTTAAAGTTCCTGCGTTTTTACTTCCTTGGTGCGTCGTAACTCCAAAAGAAGATCTCCTGCCACCGTTTTGCGTATCTTATTTACGTTGTTACCAAGCACCGTCAGATTGGGGTCCGCTTTTATTTTTCTCAAAATATCAGCGTTCGAATTTCCCTCAGCAGCTTTTATAACAAGTGCATCAGGCCAATGTCAGCCATGTGTTGGATTAACACCAACTAAACCCATCCCCCTTACGGTCAGGTGAAAAAACACTCAGCCGTAAAAAAGAACGCCCTCTTTGCTTTTATCGACCCTCGGTAAATGTACCTAGCGGGGGTGGGGGGAGCGTAACGCTTTTGCCCGCTTCTGGTTGATGTGGTCGTCATCACTATAATCATCCTTCATTCCTTCATTTTCTGTGTCACACACACACACATACACATACACATACACACCCATATATACCCAGCCTCTTCGTCTTCTTCTGTCTTCTTCGTCTGCTGCTTAGTTGCTGACTGCGCACCATTTATCCTCTGAAGTCAGCATGGCCGTCACGGAGGAGTAGTTACTCTGATCTAAAGATAACTCTCAAGTTCTTCTCGCTCCTGATAATATCGTAATAGCACTCACAAAAGACGTGCTCAACATTCTTTGTTACATAGGAACATATTGGGCAATGCGGACAGCCGTCTAGTTTGAGCCGGTGCAGGTACGCCTGGAAACATCCGTACCCGGTCAAAAATTGCGTGAGGTAGTAGTTAACTTCCCCATGTCTTCTTCCAATCCAGTCTTCTATCCTTGGTATAAGGCGATAAATCCATCGTCCCTTGCCCCCATCCCAGATCTCCTTCTGGCTTTTGTCATTCGTTCGTCTCGTAGCTTTGAATAAGTCCTTTCTTTCCAACGCTAAAAGTTCAATGGGCGGCATGCTTGCTATAATGCAGACAGCATCGTCCGATACCGTACGGTAAGCGGACGCCACTCTTAGTGCACTTTGCCTGTACACTGTAATCAACTTTCGTGTATACGATTTCACTCGCATCGCATCTGCCCATATTGGGGCTCCGTATAGCATAATCGATGTGGTTAAACTGGCTACTACTACATTTGGCATCAATCGTGATAGAACAGCGCCAAATTTTGCTGCTTTATCACTGACTACTTCCAGATGCTGTTTAAAACTTAGTCTTGCATCGATGGTGATGCCCAAGTATTTAATGGTTGCTTGAGAATTTCCTCTATCTTCTTCCTACTAGAAATGAGAATAACTTTCGTTTTGTGAATGGCTAGTTTCAGACCAGTCTCTGTTAGCCATTCGTGTATTATACGGGTTGTACGGGTTGACTCTTCAGCTATGTCTGTCACCTTTTCTTTATGTTTTGCTACTACCACTACTGCTATGTTGTCAGCGAATCCCACGATGTTGCTCTTTCAGGTAATTGTAACTTTAGTACCACGTCGTACATGATGTTCCAAGTTAGTGGGCTAAGTACTGACCCTTGGGGGACGCCGTTTGTAACTTCATAGGTCTTGGTACCGTCCTCAGTGACATATAATAAGATTCTGTCTATATAAGGGTAAATCCTGCTTCCGGAGTACCTCGTGTATTTCACTCCATCTGGCCAAATTGAATGCATTTTTGACATCCAATGTAACTATGGCGCAGTACTTCTTTTTTCCTCTCTTCCATTTTTTTCCTTATATCGCTGTTTGTGCAGTGTCAATCACTAGACAAACTGCGTCCAGGGTTGAACGATTCTTCCTGAAGCCATATTGGTGTTCTGCTAATCCACCTTTTCCTTCTATAAAATGATCCATTCTGACGCAGATAATGCGTTCCAGGATCTTGCCCGGGGCATCAAGCATGCAGAGCCGTCTGTATGATGAGGACTCCTGGGGTAATTTCTTTCCTTTTGGCAAAAGCTCGAGTCGCTGTTTCTTCCAGTTTGTGGGGAATGTTTCTTCTTCTAGACATGCATTGTACAGGCCTACGAAGATCTCTGGATAAGCGTGAATAGCATACTTCAATGCAATATTTGGAATGACATCCGACCTTGGGGCCTTGCTATTTCCTACCCTTCTGTAGGTGGCTAACAATTCCTCAATCGTGATCGACGGAATAGCCTCTTCATTCACACTTCTTTCGATAACACTTGGCTCTTCCAGTTGCTTGGGGAACAGTGTCGTCACTACCCGGTGTAATAGTTCTGGGCATTTTGGTGGGGGCACGTAGCTTCCTTTAATCTTCTTTATTACTATTTTATACGGTCGACCCCAAGGGTCTTGTTCCACCTCGTCCTATAATTCCTTAAGGCACTGTCGTTTGTTTTCGCGGATTTTCTTCTTAAGACTCTTTTTAGCGTCCTTCATTTCTTGTCCGCGGGCATCTACTATATTCTGGCCTCTACCAGTTTTATAGTATTTCTTCCTCGCCCGTTGTTCTCGTCTTCTGGTCCAGTGGCACTCGCTACGTGCACTCGCAATATCCTTGTCCCACCAGTATACTGGTGGTGGTCTACTGTATGCCACTCTTTGAGGCATAGCAGCGTCACATGCTCGGGTGATGTTTACCGTCACCTGCTCCGCCTTGCTGTTCGCCGATTCAGACAGTTGCATTTCCTCTAGTCCCTGTTGAAAATATTGACGTGATTTTGTGATATATTAAAATTATGTATTTCTTAACGTAATTTTGATATATGATTCGTGACGTCAGTTTGTTATGTATTCATTTTGAACGTTTTATCACGTCATTTTATGACTATGTAGAAAAATTGAAATATTTCAGCTTCATGAAACATTTTTACGTTATTTTAGTACGTTATTTAATTACATAAATATTTAGTTCTAAATACTCACTACTAAATACTCTTAAATACTGTTAATTTGTTAAAATAAGTGGCCATATAGGTGCTACTATGCGGATTGTCCTCTTTCGTTCGTTCTTTGGATGCCCCACTCTACTGCCCAGGCGTTGAAATCGCCTGCTAACAGTACCTATTTTCTTCCTACAGCATCCTGTACTATTTGGTCAAACAGTTGTCTGAATTGTTCTATTGATGTGGAGGGTGAAGCGTAGCAGCTGTAAATGTATACGCCTGCGACCTTAGCGCGTACGAATCCTTCATTACGTCTTGTCATTTTTTCCTGGAAAGTGGCGTCTCCGCATGCCCATATCGCCGCTTTACCAATACTGTCCATATCCCACGATGGTTTGTCCAGGTCTCTGTATTGTTCACAGACGATGGCTATGTCGATTCCTGTCTCGCGGACATACTGGCTCAGTAGGTCCTGTGCAGTCGCGCAGTGATTCATATTCAACTGCACTATTTTCATTTCCTTTGTCTGTCAGTGGCTTCTACTGCAGCTTGGTAAACTCGGCATGCATAGCTACCAGCTGCGTGGTCACTCTTCCCCCCCCCCCGTGCCTCCTTTGCAGAGTACACAGTTGGGTTGGTTCTTACACTTTTTTGCTTTGTGCCCATCTTTTCCATATTTAAAGCAAAGCTTACTTCTGTCTTCAGTTACTGTGCACTTTCTACCGATATGGCCATAACCTAGAGATTTACAACACCTAAGCGGCTCGTTTTTGTGATTAGCCACCCGTATCCTACAGTTGACCCATCCTATTCTGATCATCTGTAGCTTAGTTATCTTAGCCGCTATCTTAGCTGGTACCCGTATCACTGCAATCTGCATGTCACCATACGTTTTTCGCAGAGATCTTATCGTATAGACTTCTATGATGTTCTCCTCGCCAATTTCCTTCTGTAGTGCTTCTAGTACCTCCTCTTTTGAGGTAAGCATGTCCAGATCTCTTACTTCATTTCTTCTTCCTGGAGTGCATTCGGTTTCTTCTTCCTGGAGTGCCTCTATTGTGGCGTTTTCCACTAGTACCGCTTTAACTGCTTCTTGGAAGTCCGAGGTTTTGACTTCTTTTGTGCGGTTAAGCTCTATCGGAAGATCGCCTGCAACTGTTTTGCGTATTTTATTCACGCTATTCCCCAGTGTGTTAAGTGATGGAGCTGCTTTCATTTGGACAAAATGTCTGCATAGCTCTTTCCTTCTGCAGCCTTGATGATTAAAGCATTCGGTCTTTGAGGTCTTGCCCGCTTCTGTCCATTCTTGCTGGCCCTGTTCTGGTTTGCAACGCCAGGGACACTTTTATCCTCTTTGCTTCTCCTTTTTCTTTGACTTTTTTGTGACGACTTCCTGCCACGCTGTCTGTTCAGCTTGATTATCTGCTCCTTTGTTTCCTCCACTTCTATCCTTTGGAGTAGTTGGGACTTCCTCCGTTGTACCCGCCTTTCGGGATCTGAGGCTTGGGGTTGTCTGGGTTTCCCTCTCCTGTGTTCCAGGGCGCTGGCATTGCAGTAAGTTATCTTCTGCGATGCAGAGATCCTTATAGCTTGCTCTTATGGTTCGGGCTTAACATACTCCATCAGTTCATTGATTCTGCTGCCAAGGCAGCAGAAGCAGCTCTCTTATATCTGTCTGCATCAACCTCCATTTCCATATCACGTGTGTCTCTACATGCAGCAGTGGTCAGGTGATAAACCTCTGCGGCTTCTAGGTGAGTTTGCTCCTCCCCCCCAAATCCATGGGGCCAGCGTCGACCACCGGGGCTTTTACCCGATCGGAATCGACGGCGGGATTCGGCACTGTGGCTTGACCCGCTTGGGGTAGTAATTTTATTAACTCACTATCCATGTTTGATTTATCTTCTTGGTTTCTTTTCCTAGCCTGTTTGGTCCGCGGAGCATATTTTATTTCTGCTCTACCCTTCAGCCGGTTGAGGAGACCTCGACGCGCCGATGAGCTTTCCCCTATCCGCCACCCAGGAGACGCGCCACATACGGGGTATCGGCATCCCCTCGCTGGTGTGTATGTGTGTTTGTATGTATAAACGAGAAGATCAGGACTTATGCTAACAAAATTGGAAACGAAAGAGGAATTATGCTGACTTTTGCAGAATTATGTAAACGTCAGCATAATTTTGTGACGATTGCTTTAGCGAAAATGGACTTATGCGGACGAAAAAGCTTCTTTTCTATGTATGTATCCGTACTTATGCGGACGCGGCGAAGTACGGATACACACACACACATATACAGGGTGTTTCATTTTAATCCGACCACGACAAAAAACCATGGAAAAACTAATTTTAACGAAAAATGACCTTAACAAAAGTTGAAGGGGGTAA
>JAZHPH010000606.1:0-34592 GCA_037356405.1 Nasonia oneida | reverse complement strand
ATTGTCGTATTCGGCGTAAATTATACAATTGATTGTAGATTCAAGTGCTCTTTCAAATTTTACCTCTACACGAACACTACCGTGCTTGATTAAATTCCAATGAGAAACTGAATTTGCTGATAAATCAGGCGTTAGATCAAAAGAAAATAATGTATACCCTTCATCGTACTCCGTTCGTGAGATAATTAATGCTTCGTTTAGAAAATGAATTCCAGTCCCAGAATATAGTGTATGAAACGAGTCGATAAATAATTGACTTTCACCCGTAAATCGAGGCTGCAATGGTTTGCTGGGAATCTGGACACCATCCACATAAAGAGAAATATAGTTTATATTAAAATGTTGGAAATTAAATGGATTAAGCTTTCTATTTCCATTGAATGCCTTGTTATCCACAAATCCAATGATTATTCTTTTGGGTATTTGACCGAGAATAACGTTGTCCAGTGTATCGCCAAGAATACCTCTATGCATTGTAAATGCCTTCACCTCTACACGATTGATTGGATATTTAGCAGTGGCTTTTGTAAGTGCATTAGCATGAGCTAGTATAACACCTGGACTTATTTTAACTCGACGCACAATCAGTGAAGCTTCCTTAATGCGTATAGTAAATTTATCATCTGTAAAATCCATCAAACAAAAAGCATCCTTACTACTAACCAATCGTAATCGCAGTTCAACACCATTTAACAGAAATTTATTTTGATTAAAAACATCGCAATGCAAATGATCAAGTAAATCGACAGTTTTACCATTCTGGGTAAAATACTGACGGTTACACTGACCAATATTTGCATTTACATCACTACGCTTGGTATTGGGAGGCGCTGTCCATTTTCCAGGGGTATCCGCATACCAGAGTCCACTCGTGAGATGTGATTCCATACTATTCTTTGAATAATTTAACAGTGTTTCGATGTAAGCTCGGTAAGGATAAGCATTGTTTGGTGGTGAAACCAATTTTTGATTAAAGAAAACATCTATTTGGTTAAATAGCGAATGTAACGTGTTATTTATTGCTGCTACCTTCGGATACTCTGTAGCTTTAGCTGCTTCTGTTATTTCAACATTTGGCTTTACCTGCATACGAATGCTTAGCATTGTGTGTGCAAGATCGAGATAATCACTACCAGCTGGAACGACGAATTCCAACGGTCCATCGTCTGTTAGCGAAGAAACTGGTTTATAATGTATAAATTGAGAGCTTTCCACCGAAGTCTGTGTAGGTGGTAATGTAAATAAATCTAATTCTGATTTCATGCATTCGCATGATTTTGAGTGTAGAAAAGCCATATTAAATAGTATCTATGTAGATCCAAAAATATCGCTCACACTGCGTTGTTTTCTCTTCTTCCTTGGCTTATTTTTACCCGCTTTCTTTTTCGTAGATTTACGAACACTGACACGGCTCTTCTTCTTCCTCTTTACACGACCACTTTTACTGCTGATGCGCACAGCTGAACTGTTCTTGGACGATTGACGCTTCCGCTTTTTAGCGCGTATCTTATATCCTGATCCCTTCATCATAGCGGCAATTTTATCAGCGGCTTTATGCTTAAGATTTTTACCGGACTCACGCATGCGCATATTTACAGCTTGTTTAAAATTGCTTCCGTGATTTCCAACATCATCTAGTACATGCATTCCTGCTCTGATAGCTTCTTTTCCAACGGCTTTAGCACCACTTGTAATGTAAGGTAAAACTCTTCGAAATAATCCACTCAAAAAGCTGCCGATTCCACCATGACCTCGCTGATAAGTTGAACCTGCAAACACTCGACGTACTCCTCCTCCTCCACCATCACCACCACCACCACCGATTTGATCGGCATAGTATTCTGCGTAGTAAGCCATTTTTTGTCTCAGAGAATGCGCTTGAAATGTAGTGTTACGGACAACGTCCCGTACTCGAATGGTATATGATTCCCATTTTCATCTCTTATATCTATTATTATATTCTGAAATGTGTTATTTAACAATGGTAGATAAATTCCCGGTGCAAATTGTTTGACCACTCTCGCACCAAATTTATATTTTGAATTATCGAGTGTCACTATGCGCAAAAGGGATGCTTGAACGTCACCGACTGTGTACGGAATACAAATATCTGAGTAAACGAAAAATTGATCAGCTATCGCTCTTGCCAAACAACCAGGTCTGTTTCCTACCAATGTTGCATTTTTTTTCGACTCTACAGATTGAATCATGGGTATAAATTCCTGATTTCTATATTTTTCATTCTCAAAGCCAAATATTCGTTTGACTTTTTCGCTCAAGCTGAAAAAATGAGTTTCCTTACATTCACACTTTTTATGCAAATTGTAATAACCACTTTTTTTCTTTGCCTGTTCAATACGTAAGTGAGATTCAGGTATATTGTTTATAGCTTCTGTGAGATTGTTGAGATTCTCGTAAACACCTGGTGGAAATATGGCATCGTTGTGTTTGTCGTTTGTCCAATCCGGTAAATATTCAGATATGTCTCTCTTTCTTGCAACTGCTATTCTACGTGCGTTAACAAACTTTATATTACATTCGTGTTTCTGAATATGCATCATCGTGCATGGTATGCTGATTTCCGTGAGAGCAACACTCCACTTACCATGCAGACGTACTTCGTGCGATAAGTGCGTGGTGAAATTAATCTTGTGTTGTTTTATATAATTTTGAAAATCTGATCCGACAAACTCTTTGCCTCGATCAGTTTGTATAAGAATTGGGCGTCGCCCATCGGCTCTTTTTAAGATTTTGTCGAAAGCAGCTATAACACTTTTTGTACTTTTGTCACGTAAAGGCTCGACCCAAGCATATTTACTGAGAACATCTATGACTACAAGTAAATACGCAAAATTATCGTTATACGTTTTGAGAGATTGCATGTCACACAAATCCATTTCCCAACAATCATCCACATTAGTGACATTGTACATCAATCTAGGAAATTTTCGTCTAATAGGTTTGTGTAATGTGTATGCATCTTGATTACTTAACCACTCATTAACCTCGCTTTTCCTCTTCTTATTTTTACCATTGATTCGTAACAGATTACGTGCACCAGCGTATCCAGTCTCGTGTCTAGTGTCAAAGTATTGATTTTCATAAGACATGTTAAATTTTATAAGCCAGCCACATGTTGTCTGCTTTTTGAGGTATGGATTTTTTCTTATTCTAACGTGCACTATAGCGTTGTGCGGCCGCGAGTCTAGTACCTTGTTCCAAAGTCTGAACGCTCTCGGAATTATTTCTCTTGGTTGAAGGAATTTTGTTTAATGCACGTTTCAAACTTTCACTAATTTTTATCACCTCTGGATTACTTATTAATTTGGGTGGNTTGTTGTCTGCTTTTTGCGGTATGGATTTTTTCTTATTCAAACGTGCACTATAGCGTTGTGCGGCCGCGAGTCTAGTACCTTGTTCCAAAGTCTGAACGCTCTCGGAATTATTTCTCTTGGTTGAAGGAATTTTGTTTAATGCACGTTTCAAACTTTCACTAATTTTTATCACCTCTGGATTACTTATTAATTTGGGTGGAGTGTCAGTTGTTGCTATAAAATTAGCTAAGTGAAATCTTCCTACAGGTTCTTCAACAGGTCTACTCCGTACCACGTCTTCTAGTAAATCTATAATATTTGAGTGTGGTATAGCTTTATCATCAATGCTAACTGTACCTGAATTATCCCATTTAATACGATGCGATGCTGATTTCCAATGTTGAAGCAATAAACGTGCTTTTCTCACATAACCCTTGGAAATGCTTGCAAGTATCGTTTCATCGGTCAATGGACTCGATATATCTTTATTTTCATGCTCTACATCAAGTATATTTGCATCTGATAAAAGTTCCTGACGTTCCAAATTTTTAAAATGAAGATATCTTCTTAAAATTTGTAAATATTTTTGACATTTTTCACGTTCATCGGTGATACTTTTTGAAAAAAGTATATCGTGCATCTCAGCATCGAGACGACTTAAATTATCACCCTTTGTCTGTATCGTTGGCTCTAAAGCATTACTCGACTCTTCTAATATATGTTGTTGTTGTTGTTGTTGTTGTTGTTGATACTGTTGCTTCGTCACTCTCTCGTATGTTTCCTCTGGTACAATGACCATTTTACGAGCGTGCTCCATATTTTAATTTCCAGAGACTCCAAATATTTTTGACACAATGCACCTATAATTGGTTCAAGTAACATTGGTAAAAAGGCACCACCGTTTTGAATAAGGACGCGTTTCTTTTTTTTCCACTCTTTTTCACTGTTATTACTACTGGATTTATTTAATAATTTTCTCAAGACACTTTTATGTTTTTTTAACTTTGACTTGTGTGAGTTTTTTATTTTAACGACTCCGCGCAATACATTTAACACGCACTCGCATATGCTTTTAATGAGTTTTTTATCAGCTACACGTAACAGTGCTAAGCGCTGTTGACTATCTGCATGACAAAGAGCATTCAATACTGCAACACACTTTTTTGTAAAATGCTTTGGTCGGCATCCACACCTTGTATCCTCTTTTTCTTCTTCTGCTTCAGTAGCAGCAGCAGCACCACCACCACCTCCACATCCACGCTGTCTTCTACGCTGTCTTCTACGCTGTCTACGACTATCGGTTCTCGCAGACACTCCTCTCCCGGCCATTGTTTCAATCAGTCTGAAGCTTTAATCATAGAATCCTCTACTTTTATCGGAATTTCTTATTCTTCTTCGGTACATATGCGTAACTCAATTTATCATCGGGAAAAACAGAGGTACGGAAACGAAATTCATCCTCGGTCGACTGTTTCAAATCCAACAAAAGATAGCCATGAGAAGTTGACGTACTATCGAGATACGCTTCTTGTAAAAATTTTGGGTCTTCGGGATAGACTTGACGCGCTAGATATTGTATTTGCGAACGATCACGTGGATTTTTAAAAATAACGAGGTAATTTGCATTTAATGAGATATCGCGTTGACCAGCTCCTTTGTGAAAAAGATTTTGTGTAATAAAAATCACACTTAAATTCTTATGATGACTTCCCTTTGTAAATAAATCGAGAATAATGTTATTCGAAGATTCTCTCATTAAATCATCGATAATTAATAATTTTTTCTTTTCATTGTCTTGAGAATAATCTGAAGGCTGAGGTAATCCCTCGTGAAATTCGACAATTTTTTTTCTACTCTCCCTACTTATGCCTCCTGGAACAAAGTCTGTCTCATACGTAGACTGCCACTCGGCATAATAGAGTAATATCCGATCAAAAGTTACACTGCACATGAGTGGAAGATGTCGAAGAAACCTTTTGACAAAAACTGTTTTACCACATCCCGTGGGTCCGCTAACGATACACGTAAACGGATGTTTGAATCGCATATCCATTTTGCCGAGTACTCACACACACACACACACACACACGAGAGAGATTTTCCTTAAAATAAGCTTATGGCACGCGGACGGTCGGTGGCGGCGGCGGCGGCGGCGGCGGCGGCGGCGGCGGCGGCGCGGCGCGGCACACGTAAAAATAAGGTAATGTTACGTGTGCTGAATCACAAGCTGTTATTACCTCTGTTTAAGCTGATATTCGTGCCCAACAAGCTAAATAACAACGCGAGTAAGCTGAATTACGCGTTAAAATGAGCTAAATTTCCCATAAGAAGCGTTCTCTTCGATGACAGAAGCTATACTGAAGATATAAAAATGTGTTAGGGATCTTTTAAATGGAAAAATAAGGAAATTATATAAAAATTTGTTTATTTTTATTTACAATAAATACATCCAAAAAGTTAATTACTCTTATATCCAAAAGGTAGAGACTTACGTGACGTAAGGTATCGTCGTTTTTTCAATACAACACAACATGTTTTCGATTCTTCACGCGTTACAACTTCATGCATTTTAGTTCTTCTGATAGCTTTGACTTTTAAGCGTATTTTACTACATTCATCATTCATTTTTTCAGATTCGTGATCTTCGTTTGCAAAGGCATCGTTAATCAAATTCTTAATGCTATCAAAATTAATTTTTACACCGTTTGAGAAGTTTAATGAGATACCTTTTACTTTACAACATTCAATTTTATCATCTTTATTGGGTGTTACAGCTGTGTAAGCGTAAAACTTTGGTCCTCCCGAAACAAAATTACTTATATACGTATTTTCACCATAACCACAAAGTTCATCTGTCATATCACCTAGTTTAGAGCCAATAAAAGGTTTATACTCATCCGAAGCATTGTCATGCGAAACAAATATACAAGAATCTGTGTCATAATAAAGAACACGATCACCCAACCTTCTCAAGTAATTATATAGTTCTAAACGTGCTTGAGCAGTGGTGTAAGCCGCAATCACGACACTCGTATGCGGGGCAGGAGTGACAGACTCATCCTTGTATTGCCAATTCACGTACAGTATCTCATCATTAATTGCTAGTATATCATTAACATCTCTTTCCGAACAAGTAAGAAGTTTTAAAAGAGATTCACGTGATTTTACAACTTTAGTTTGTTTCAAATTACTCCGTTGTCCAAACTTACCCCAAAACGAATTTAAGCAGAGCTTAGCAACAGCTCGTAACCCTGAATTTTTTTCGATATTATTTTTATCCATAGTTATACCCTCATCGAGTCTATACTGTTCAATGTATTGTAATTTAGTTGCTTCATCAGTACACCATGAGGGCCATCCGCTAGCCTCTTGCTTGATTTTTAAGAAAGTATTTACGTATTCAGCAAAAAGACCTCCGCTACCATCCATTTGATTATATTGTGTCATCTAATATTGCCAAATAATATAAATTTTCGTAATACTGTAACCGAGTTCAACAGCTTTACGCAACTCATCAGCAACCCAGGTGCCCGTGAATTCACGCATTTTTGGGTCTTCGTGATTGCAGTCACACTGCTGCATTTCTTCGCAGCATAAGCGGCAAAGAGCAAAAAGACGTCCGTGCATTTTAATTGGTATGAGTGGAATGTGCAGGTCGCGCGGTGGTAAGATACTACATTTAACTAATCCTTCAATATTGTTGAGATTATTGTTATTCCCCTGCGTTAATTCGTTGCAGTCTTCACCAATTAAAATTCGCGGATGTCCCACGGGAAATCGACCTCTTTTACACACGTACGGATAAAGAGAGCATATATCTGTATATTGAATTTTTTCGTTATTTCCGATCGTGTACTCAGTAACTATATTCTCCGTTCTACCGCCAAAAAAAGCATCGCGCGGATTCAACGTTATACGACTTATAAGAGGATGCTGTGTTACATATTCGTAGATTTCGCGATTCTCTGCTTTTATCCGATCAAAAGTACATTCCCATATCTCTCGAACTTCGTAACCCTTTTATTTTTTGAATTTTCCGAAAAGTATTCTCGTACGACTCATCCATAGTTCTGCCATATGACATTATTTTATCTCGTCGTTTATTAAAGCAAATAGGGCAATCGTGTGTGTAACAGCCTTGATATTCAAAGACAATACCATTATTTGCATTGTCATTTTCCGGAGGTAAATAGCCATCTACACGAAACCCTTCTGGAAGCATAAATTCACGTGCTCTACCCGCGTGTATGATTTCCCGACCAATCTCACGTTCACACTGTAACAGCCACTGTATTGACTTTTGCGAATGATTATCAGCGCGTCGATATCCACCTGTTGGAATGATACCGATAGTTTTTTCGCTTAAGAAATTTTTTCTATACACAATGGAGCATGCAGAAGCTATGGTCGTTGCCTCTGTAAACGGACAAGTATTCCCGCACTTAATGAAAAGTTTCCGAAAAGCCATGCATGCAAGTCTTAAAATTTCTACATCCATACGGCAATAATCGAGTATTTCACGTTGAAAATCAAACTCATAAGTATTTCGGTTCTCCTCATACCATACAATAAACTTTTCCCTCTCAGACGTCGACATGGCATTAGGCGCATAGAACGATGCTTCGGGTAAAGCCCCAACATAATTTTGATTATCTAAAGTATTGAATAGATGAGGAAAATGTCCTTTTTTGCTAGCTGGCGGTAGAGAAAAGGTTTGTGGTAAAGCACTTAATTTCATGTGAAAATAGTTTAAGCTATCAATAAATTTTGTTCGCCCGCATTGAAGCATAATTATATTTTGTCCATTCAATATTACGTTCGGTACTATTGAGGTATTTTCAACGATTTCTCTCAAAATAAATTGCGCATCAAACCCACGAGAGTTATGAGCAATACAAATTATTTGACCGAAGGTAGTTTTCTCGCGTACTGTCAAACCTATTAATTGTTTAACTGGATCATCGCGAAATATATGCTCTCTTACACCACACGTATGGCATAGTATATTTATATTTTCATCATCCATGCAATCATCGCAAACCTGTTGTACAACACATAGATTTGGAATGTGTATTTTTATCTCTGTATGTTCACGGTAAGCAGAATCTTGACGCGTCTCAAAGTCATAAAAAATAAATAAGTTTTTCTTTGGGGATTTACGATTAATCTGTGCGTTAACATTACGTCCAATGGGTTGAATATAACAGAGCTGATTTACATCATGTTTTTCGCGACATAAGTTGCACCAATTGATTCCACACTCGTGCTTTGACTTGTAGATATTAATTCGTTTGCAACACCTATTACAAACTTTTACTACATCGCATATTTTTTTATTTTTTTTTGTATGACCCATCTATTTTGTGACGGTCGAAACATATTTGTCCGTAAAATTCGCGGTTACATTCTACACACTTTATAATATCTATATTAGAATTACACGTTGGCGCACAAAAACACCTGTCACATTTGGCTGTGCATCTATGCTCATCTACGTATCTATAGCTTTTATTACAATGTTCGCAGAAAAAACGATTGCGTGCAGCACCGGTTAAATTTAATATTGTATCGAAATGACGCCTTCGCGCGTCGTACAAAAGATTTATAACGTCAAAAGAATTTGAATTTAACAGAGGTCTTCCATCGTAAAAGGGTGGTTCTCCACTTCCAAAAGATAAACTATCGTATATTACAATAGCGATATTTTTTGCGACATAATACCGCTGATACGTCTCTATTTCTCGTATACCGCACCCGTTTGCAGGAATTACGACGTTTGCATTAATAGTAAGGAGATTTGCGCGCTCTTTTTGCACGCCACGTCTGCTATCTCTGACAATATTCCAAGTATCAATGGCTTCGTTTCAAAAGAACGTTTGCATCATTTAAGCCTTTGCATCATATAAGCCTCCCCGACAATTAAAGCTCTTGGCAAGCATAAATTATCGTTATTCCTTATAGATACAACCGATCTCTGAGATAAGGTATCAACACTCATCCTCTTTCTACTTCCACCTCGGCCACCATTAGGTATATTAACAAGTGTTAATGTTAGAATAAAGCTCTCATCTATTTGAAAATCCTCATTACTCTGAGCTAATCCGCTTATTAAATTCCATAAATCATTGTAAAAAAAATTATTTACTAATCGTAAAGATAACCCACCCGGGCCTCGTGCAAAATTTAAACTTCTAACGGAGACGCCAATCATGTCGTTTTCATTACATAATGAAATTATATAAGAATAAATATCGCGAATAACTAACTCCAACCAAACTATCGGATTTATAGATCCATCCTTCGGAGGAGATCTTATTTTTAGCACAATACGTCTACCTTCTATTTTATACTTAGATATATAATGCGAATTTTGTTGGAAAATATCAAAACGATTACCAGGAGGCTGGATATCCTCATCCTCTCTTTCCTCATCGACTCCTTGATAATCCATATTATCGTCTGTTTCGCTTCTCTCCTCATCCTCCTCCTCCTCCTCCCCTGTCTCCTCATTCTCCTCACTGGGCTGATTATCCTCTTGCTCGTAGTCAGACAAATCATCATTATTGCTGCTTGAATTTTCAATTCTTCTTCTTTGTCCTCTACCAACTTGAATAGAAAAATCACTTTCATCGGCCTCGTAATCCTGCGATTCTACAGAAGTATTGGTGTTCGAAGATGATGTAGATAAGGGAAAGATGGTTGTAGAAGAAGAATAAGATGAATAGTCAGAGTGATTATATTCTGAAAAAATTTATTGAATACAAAATATTTGAATACCCTATTTTACACTTTCTTTTATTTTAAATTATTCTTCTGGTGGTCCTGAAAAACTCTGTCCCAGACGATTAAACACTTCAGGTAAATTTTCAGTGTCTAACAGTATGGAATTTTTATCTTTACAAGCATTGAAAAACCAACGTATTTCTTGTGCTCTTCGAACATACATGATACGCATGATATCTTGTTTCAAAGCCCTGGGGTACTTTGCAAATCCTTCGAGACCACGTCGAATAACTTAAATAATATTTAAAAATAAGAATTTATTTCAAGAAAAATGTATATTTAAATACAGCATAATACTCACGTTCATTAATTTGACGATCTCTTGGATTTCCCTGGTTAAAAAAATGCTCGGTAACCAATCCTCCAGCGCTTCTTCTTGTGTACCGCATTTCTTCGGGTTCTACTGGTCGGGCCAAAAAGTCGAGGATTTGTTGCCGTCTTTTAACACATGGATGCTCCGCATACTCAATAATATTCTCGCTTTCATCAGCTGCTCGTTCCATCAAGCGCTGTAGAATATTATTAGCAGCAGCTGTTGGCTCTATACATGTGGCAAGAAGGTGGTCAACATTAACCATGCGCTGAGAATCCCTATTGGCAGGTACATCTTCAGCCTCTTCTACTCTAGCATCGTGCTCATTCTGCGCTCTCTTTACTGCTTCATCCTTCTCCTCCTCCTCCTCCATCGCCTCATTCACCTGAAGACGCAGCGCTGCAGGTGCCACAGCCACCGCTGCTGCTTCTCCCCTTACGGCTTCGCGCTCCTCCGCCCGCAACTCCTCCCCGTGTGCATCGGCAGCGCTCACCCCCACCATTTCAGCCGGTACAAACTGTACATCGGCTACAGCATTCAGCGCTTGCGCTGCATCCTCCTCTTCCATCTCACTTGCCTCTCTTTCCTCCTCCTCATCTTCATCCGATGACGTAGGTTCAACATATTCACTTGATGTGTATTCTGTAATATTATTATCATCTTCATCAGAGGTTATGTCGGCTAACAAATTTTCTAACGCTGAAATGTAAAACAATTTTATGTTACAAATACAGAGCTTACTTTTTATAATAAACGTTATATGTATTTGAAGGTAGTGATGCATACAACACATGAATATTAAAATCTCTTTGATGTCGAATAAATTAAAACAAAATATTAACCGATATTTGATTACACATTTTTTTAATAAAAAAAAGCAAGAAGTATAGTGAGAAAAACAGTTGTTTAAAAAAAAAGTATTCTCACTGTCATAGAATATAGCGGATGTATATTCTTTGATTTTATAATTATACGTTTTATTATTGTAATGATAAAGAAATACGCATCGCATACTATGTAATATGACAGATGTAAGAAGCTAATATCCCTAGCGCTGAAGCAGACGACTTGAAAACACTAGGCGTCATACGTAGCAGTCGACGCGTTCTACGGTAAGAGCAGACGACACTGCGTTACGAATGTGTGTATGCGCGCGCGCGCGTGCGCGAGTGAATGAAACAGAGCTTGTAGCAGCAGTAGCAGACGACGCTATCAGCTGTGGCACCGTTTACCTCGTTGCCAAGTATAAGTACTGTTTGATTTTTATTAATGACAACGCGATATAGTGCAGAAAAATTGCAATCAATAAAAATGTACTCACCATTATTCTCCTCGAATGCTGTCATTAACCGCGTCAACACAGGTAAATGCGCAAAATTCTGTTGCATACAAAATTCTGCTGCGCATCGCACAGCTAAGTTGCATTTTTTAAAAATGCGTCTATGAAGCTGTGCAATTTTCCGTGGCCCACAGCATCGTAAAAGACGTGAAAACTCGCGGCATAATTGGCACGCTACCATACGTTTCACGCGTAGACACCAGCTTCTTGTACACCTGCGTCTAACAACACTATTTGCTTGAAGATTGCCCGCGATGCGAAGCACTACACTGCGTAAAGACTCCTCGGCTACGTTATACATGCTTGCGAGCTCTTGATTTAATGCAACTACTCTCATGACTACTGAGCTCCTGAGGTCAACGTAGGGTTTATATAGTATAAAAACGTCTTGCTAGTGGGGGGATGTGTGGACTCTCGCAACAGTATAAAGCACAAAAAATAACATCCTGTGATAAGTTTTGCCTCAGCTTTATCATTCGTGAGTATCAAAATTTCGCCGAATGTCACTTACACGATCAGAGGATCGCCTGATTAATAGGTATTATATTACCTACGCTCTCACGGGTCCAAGATACATAACAATCTGAAATAATGATACCGTCGACGATTCTCGCACGATACAAGGCGGCTGAAAGCAATGCTCTATCACATTTAATAGCATTCGACTTCCTGTGTAAGCGATGACTATAGCGATTCTCATACAAGCAGTATCAAATATACGGCTCCGAGAATCCACGTGTTAATTACATTTGAGATTACTCTGAACCGTTGTTTTGTCACACTGATCCATTTTTTCCGCGCATAGGTATCAAGTGTAAAGACTCTTACCGTCGAGTTGATACTAAAAATATCAAGTTCATGCTTAGAGCAGTCGAGAGTCAAAGATCATGCTCTCTCTCTCTCTCTCTCTCTCTCTCTCTCTCTCTCTCTCTCTCTCTCTCTCTCTCTCTCACACACACACACACACAATCGTAAAAAGTATCCCGTGTTCGTCGAGCAGCAAGCAGTATCAAACACGTATAGTTGTTTTGTCACACTGATTTATCTCCGCTGTATAGGTATCGCCTGCTAAGACTCATGGCGACAAGTGGATACTAAAAAATATCAACTTCCTGCGAAGAGCACTTGAGAGTCAAAGGTTATACTCTCTAGCGCTCGTAAAAAGTATCCCGTATCCGTCAAGCATTTCGCTGCACAACGCGTCACCCAGCTCGTTCGGGTATCGGGTGTACGAGCCCACGTGCGGTATCGAACAATAATCAACACAAGTCTAAATTTTTCTCCTTCGTCCCTCCTTCTCCTCCTAGACCCTACAGATGACTGCTTCGACTACAGTCGTCAGTTCCAACTTGATCGTAGTTCCACTAGGATGTCGGTGAAAAGTATTGTTTTACGCCAGTTGGAGGAGAAGAGCTCTCTATTAAAATCACGGATGGAGCGTACGTCGCGGCTCATACAACAGCACCGCGACACGTATGCTGAGCTGTACGAGGAGCGTGAAGAGATCAAACGCACGCTGCACATCATGCAAGGTTCACCTTCCATCGGCCCCGTCAATTTCTACATCCCTAAGCTTGGGGATGTATGTGAAGTGTGTGCGCGGGTCATGAAACGTATGACCATACGCACACGCTGGACGTACTGCACGGAGTGCAGGGCGCGACGGTGTACGACGTGCAGCAAAAGAGAGGTGTGGTGTTGCAGCGTAAGAACGGATAAGACGGAGGAGACGGAGGAGGTAGCCGAGAAGTTAGTGCAGCAACAGGAGGTTAGTTAGTTAATAAGGTAAATATCTTATGTTTGTCACAATAGATTAATTATGTGTATCTTTACACAGGTGGTGCATGCCGATGAAGATGCTGCTATGCTAGATGTTGTGAAAAGAGAGGAGCAGCAGGAGGAAGCGGAGATGCAGCAGGAGGAAGCGGAGTTGCAGCAGGAGGAAGCGGAGGGTGATGAAGTCGATACGGGGATTGATATAGGCGAAGAATTTTGTCAGTTCGACTCGCCTGCTTCTCCCGACAACATAGCTAACAGGGGAAAACTTGTCATCGTGAAGATAGAGGCGAGTGCTGAAGAAGAGACAATCGACGTCGTATCGTGAAATTTTGTGTTTATGTGCGTGAGTGTATAGTGAACGCGTAAGTTGTATCATTAATTATATTTACCCGTGTATGTGTGTATGTGTGTGTGCCTAGATTAGTAATTAAGAGTAAGGAGTGTGTGTAAGAGAGAGAGAGAGAGAGAGAGCGTGTACGTAAGAGAGAGAGAGAGAGAGAGAGAGAGAGAGAGAGATAAAAGTAAAGCTTTTGCGTGAGAGAGAGAGAGAGAGAGAGAGAGAGAGAGAGAAGTAAAGCTTTTGCATGAGAGAGAGAGAGAGAGAGAGAGAGAGAGAGAGCGTGTGTGTAAGAGAGAAAGATAAGTAAAGCTTGTGCGTGAGAGAGAAGGAGAGATGGAGAGAGAGCGTGTGTGTAGGAGAGAGAGAGAGAGAGGAAGAGCATGTGTGTAAGAGAGAGAGAGAGAGAGAGAAGGAAAGCTTGTGCGTGAGAGATAGAAGAAGAGAGGGAGAAAGGAGAGAGAGAGTGTGTGCGTGAGAGAGAGCGAGAGAGAGAGTAGGAAAGCTTGTGCGTGAGAGAGAAAGAGATAGGTGCGTGAGAGAGAAAGAGATAGGGGAAAAAGAGAGCGTGTGCGTAAGAAAGAGTGTGTGCGTGTGAGTAAGAGAGAGAGAGCAGTGTAAGAAGCTAGTGTCCCTCGTGCATTAGCAGACGATACGATTGTGTGTGTGTGTGTGCTCGCGTAAGTGTACGTATGTGTACACATGTGTGATTGGATTTACATTGTTTATAATTCGAATAAATAATTTTTTTTTATAATAAAATCCATTATATATTGTATGAAATGATTTTTTTTATTTACTAACTTGGTGTGTGACATAACAAATGACATCATTACTATCGCATCCTCATCTTATCAATATAAACAAATAATTAAGTCAAGGTATTGTTTGTTTTCATAAATAAAATTATCTATAGTACATGTAATAAAGATAATGTTAATTACTTGTTTGTATAAACAAACATGATACCTTATCTTATCTTTATGACTTGTTTACATGATAAGTAGAAACATGACACCTTATCTTTATTACTTGTTTACATGATAAGATAAGGATGCGCCAGTGATGACGTCATTTGTTATGTCTCCCCATACCGGCTTACTTACTACTAACTTATATCATTTACCGAATAAAAATATCAAATGTATCAAATTTCAATTAGTTTTTAGCAGTAAAAGAACTCAAGAAATGTCCGTCTGTCCGTCCGTCCGTTTGTCCAGATTTATTTTTGCATTTATTCCACAAAACTTGATGTATTCTATACATAGATAAATAAAGATTATTTCAAAATTGATTTATTTCATGGATGGTTATTGCTTTCTCATCGGTATTCTGCATACTCGCTCACGTGTAGTTTTGCTTCCTTCTAGAGGAAGCTTTGTAATAGAAAAATTTTGTGTTTCTTCAAAACTTCTAGAAAATACTTTTTGGCGTGTTAGAAGTTTAAATCAAGTGGTTTTAGAAAATGTCCGTATGTATGTGTGTGTATATGTATGTGTGTGTGTGTATGTATGTATACCGTAATATTTCTGAAACTACTCCGTCAATATCATTATAATTTGACATGCATATATATTTTTGGATTCTAAATTCGAGAAAAACAGTTTTTTTTTTTTATTTTCTTAGCTATATTTTTTTTATGTCTAGTTTTTGAATTTTGAAAAACACTTTTTTGCGTCTTTTTCAATCATCCCATTGTTACGAACAATTAAGCTACAATGCATTTAAAAGAGAATAAAATTATCTACTTTCCCTCGTTTGGTCCATGGTCCAACCGCTTTGTTCGGCAGATAAAATAAAAAAGGTGATTTTTCGTTTATATTTATATCTCTGAAACTAAACATCATAACGCGAAAAAAATAATGTCGAAGGGTCACGTGTCAAACTATATCCCATTACAATTTTAAGTGATTTGACTACTCATTTTTACAGTAATAAATCGAAAACTGAAAAAAATCAGTTTCTTTTTTTGTGCCTCGATTACAGACGTAAAAAGGCCTTATTAAAAGGCCGTATTTGGTGTTCAGGTAAATGAATCATACGGGAGGGAACGGTGTCTATGTGTACAGGGTGGCCGATGACAAAGTCTAGGTGGTGCGCTTCGTGGTTTTTCATTTCTAAGTACATACATCATAGGAGGACTGCGTCTTGGTGTACAGGGTGGCCAATGACGAGGTCTAGGTAGTTCGCACTTTATTTTGGTGTCTAGGTGTAGAAATCATTTGAGGGTAGTGTATCAGAACAATCAATGATTTCATTTTGGTGATAAAAATATTACAATAAAACCATAGTCAAAAGGTGCTAAAGATGCTTGTATTTTATTTTTAGGAGAAATATGAAATACCTAGAAAAATGCACTAAAAAGGACTAAAATCTCAAATAAGGCAAGGCAAGGTGGCAATCCATCAAGGAGGTCCTCGAAAAGTCCAGTTTATTATATTCAATCATAATAAAGCAACAAAATTTTGTTTGGTTAATAAAGGGCTTATTTAACTTAAGTTAACTTAAGTTATATACTGATCAATTAGAAAAAGTCTCAAGATACTTACTACGTAACTTTCCATGACCGTTTCATTTTGTTTATAGTGACCCTTGCAAGAAAAATCACACGATCCATTACGTGATAGATCACTTGAATTCTTACATGATAAATCACGTGATTTATCACGTGACAATTTGGCGTGATTTCTCACGCGATGAATCACCTTTAAAATCATGTCAGAAATTACTCATAAAATTAAAGTATCTATTTTAATTAAAATAAATTAAATTATTTAATTTTTACTATACAATAATGGAAAATAGATTTGTTTCTAATTCAAATAAATTAACCACAAAAAAATGAAAAAAAATCTTTGTCCTAATCGAGGATTAAACCCCAGTCCTCAACATTATCTTACTGCCTGAGCTATTTGTGCTGTAATAAGCCTTGTAATTCTATGCTACTTTTACCTAAAAATATGTTAGATTTATAACTTTGTAAAGTTTACACGTATACTTTCAGATAAAAATTGAAAAGATTTAAAATATTTTTTAAGTTAAGATTGATATTTATATCTAAACGAATGGATCGTGTTCCCTTGATGCGGCGGAGGACTCCTCTACACCCGCGAAACACCTCCGTTGCATGCAGCTGTCTTAGTTGCTTTTGTTTTGCTGGGTCTACGCGTCGCCTTGCGTGTCGTCGGCTGCTCAACTGCGTTAGATAAGTACTAATAAATAACGCCCGCGGAGGCGGCGGTATTCGCAGGAAGGAACAGGAATCGGGAGCAAACGAGCAAGGTTTAGAAATGACAAAAAACACGTAAAAATAAGACTAGGTTATATTTCGCTAGCGCGTCAGAGCCGTAAATTTACACATATAAAAATAATAATAATACTACGCGAGTCGCTAACAACTTTGCTACTCGCCGCGACGCTGGAATAATCGTGCTTGCACGCGTATATCGCCGTGTAGGTCGCGCGCGCCGGATTGACCTCGCGCAGGTGATATACACTCTCATGCACACAATCACATTCACTGCGCGTCACACAAACCTTCTCGATCGCGCGAGTCTACCCTGTTTCGTCGAGGCGCAGCGGTACTCATACCGCTACGAGTTAGCCGCGGTGCTCAATTCGTTACAATGTAATGAAATTCTTTTTCTTATTTTATCAAATAACAGCAGATAGCCTATACATGTAAATGATACATTACTAAGATTTATATATGATCTGCAAGTTATCATTATTAGGACAAGAAAAAATGGCTCAGTGAATGAGATAATGGATAGTGAACTTCACAATCAGGGTTCAAGTCTCGGTTAGGGCAACGTTTTTTTTTCACTTTTTAGCGGTCAATTTGTTTGAATAAGCATCAACAAATATATATTTTTCATAATTGTTTAGTTAAAACCAAATAATTTATTTCAATTAAAACAAATACTTCAATTTTATCAGTGATTTCTGACGTGATGTTTAACGTGATTTATCACGTGAGAAATCACGCCTAATAGTCAAGTAATAAATCACGTGATTAATCACGTGAGAATTCAAGTGATCTATCACATGATCGTGTGATTAATCACGTGATTTTTCTCGCCAGGGAAACAACTAAAATTTTCTCTTTATGTATTACAACGTCATAAAAACACCATAAGTACCATGAAATGGTCATGGCAAGTTACGTAGTAAGTATCTTGAAAGTTGTTCCTAATTGATCAGTATATAATTTAACCTTAAGTTGAGTAAGCCCTTTATTGACCAAACAAAATTATTATGATTCAATATAATAAACTTGACTTTGGTCGATTGATATCAGTTCTTTTTTATCTGTTATCTCGTTGCGGAATACATCAAACTTGCCTAACCTTTTACTTTTTTAAAAGTTAATTTTTTTATGTTAGTAAAGGCATATTTTTAAAAAAGTTAATATAATTGTGTAGAAATTCGAAGATAGCTGTTTTGATTAGTAACAAACTAGTGAACGCTGAAGACAGCAATTATAAAATGAAGATAACTGTTTTGAACTATGAAAAAACTGTTATCTTCACTTATTAATAGTTATTGTCTGTTGTATTCATTTTTTTATTTATTTTCAAAATTGTAAAATTTTATACCTAAAAAAATTAATCCAACTGAAGTATCTAGTAAACTAAATAAAACTGAAGACAACAAAAAATTACTGTTATTTGTGTCTCAATACCGACATTTTTCTGCTCTCATCATAACGTTCATAACGTTTTTTTTTTAATTGTTGTGATTTTTCTTTATTGTTAGGGATTGAAGATATCGTTATCATTTAATATAAAAGTAAATATAGTATTATGTATAACATTTTAATAAAGAATATAAAAGTTATGATTCTTATAATCTCACAATTTACATTATTTCATAAATTTATTATGTTCTATCACAGTGTCTCGTTTTAGTAAACTGTGCTTTACAGCGTTTATCTGTGACCCAGTGTCTATTATGCAGATGGCCTCGGGTGTCACTAGCTGGTCTACCCGTAGTTTTATGGACGGTGTTGTCCGGTCTGCTGTAGTGATTCGTATTATTTGTGTTGGGTATCCTCTTGGGCTGTTGTTCTTGGGTTCATTGGACGCTGTTGAGATGAGGAGCCCATCGCCGTGTCCTTCCGATGAGCTACTTCCCAGTTTAAATAATTCTTGTCACCGCGGTATAGCGAACTTGCTCTGGATCTGTCCATTTTAGGATCGTACAACCGGTTATCTGATCTTGAGTGAGGTTGAAGATAGTCCATGCCGGGGCGGTTGCATAGGGTATGGGATGTAAGTATTCATGTATGGGTAAGGAAATGCAGGATTCCCCGGTGGATAGTAACAATAAGGATTAGGTAGCATGTACGGATACGGTCCCATCATTGGTAAATAGAGATGTCCGAAGTATCCCTGCTGCATTATTTCTGGTGGATACCTCGACACCGGAGACACTGATCGGCTTCTGGACTGACCAGGTGCCCGTTTTAATATACTTACAAGACCTGTGGGTTCGGATGTGTAGTATATTTCAATTAACGTTCTTTTTAAGTTCTATTGTTTTTCATGCAACTTCATATTATTGATTGTAAATAATAACTGTCATTCAAAATAATCCTATCTTTGAGTAAACATCTTTGCACTTTCTCTAAGTTTACTCTATACATATACAATAGTGTGCATTAGCATAGCTAAATTGTGGAGGAGCCTTTATCCTCCCATTTTCAATAGTCGTCCTGGGAAAGTGTGTATCATTCAGATCGTATGTGTAGTTTACCTCGTTTCTCTTCGGCTCCGGATCGTTCAAATTCACCTTCTTTGGGATGTTAGTCTCCGAGTCATCGTGTTTTCTGTGTGACACGAACTGCTGGTGGTTCCCGGGGTCTTCTCTTTCGTTTGGGACTTGATCCGGTTTACAGTACACGTAGTGTACCTTAGGGTATGCATAGCCTTCACCAAACATCTTAATTCTAGCCTTCTCGTACTTTTGTGCGGTGTTGAATGCCGCTGTTAGTGTTTGTGGCACTGTATTCGTGATACCTGTTTGCCCAATGTCAGGAGGACCGTTGACGAAAGATTCAAGCGCAAGCAACTCCAGGTATGGCCTTTGGTCCACTGCAGCTTGCGTGGGTATCAGTCCTTCCTTAACAGCTGCTATGGCGATATTTATCAAGGCATTTAGCCGTCCGTAATATTACCCGACATTTTCTCCCTTTTTCATTGATGCTGCTTGAATTTCGTTCAAGTAATATCCGTATGATCTCTGACAATGAGATGGTTCTTGAGATCGGCTAACGTTTGGAAAGTGTTACCTTTCAACGATTGTCGCGCTTTGACCTTTAATCACGATATCACAAACCTTAAGAATTAAGGTTCTTGTTCCGCTGGGAGTAAGGTAAAGCCATTATCCACATCTTGTATGAATTCCTTCCAATTTATATTGGTCCCATCATACTCTGGTATGTGCATTACCGCTCTTGAAATATTTTGTGTCTAACTAGCCTCTATCACGCTGCGGGACACGTCCAGCAGTTGTCGATCACGTTCTATTTGCTGGACACGGTAAAATTGATCGAGAGCTGCTATCCTCTGGCCAACGTCCGGCATCATCAGGATCTGCTCCCAAGTCTGATTTAAGTCATTCGCCATTGCAGCTATCTGGTCCAATACTTTTAAATATAAAAAAAAATATATTTTCTAAAATTCAACAAAAATTTCGACTAATTTTCACTTCTAAATTTCTAAAACTCCAAAAATTCTCTTCAAAGCTTCTAAGTTAGTTTATTTAAAAAAACTTCTAAATTCTAGTCTAATTGTTATGTACTGAACGAATAAGGATTACGCGTGACTCGGTATTATAAGTAGACGCGTGAGTTTATGTGCGGACACAGTGTGTCTGCTCGTAGCGCGTGGACGATGTGCGGTTCGTGCTCGCTCTTAATCGGACGTTTGTCTGTCCGGGCAAAATCCTGTCCGTGCTGTGTTGTCTGAGCGGATTTTGATGCCTGTCCGTGGTGCTGCTTCGATGTTTTGTTAATCCTTACCTTTTCGGTGTCCACGTAGTTGGTATTTATTAGGAATTTGGTATATTACTTGATATTTATATTTAATTTAGAATAAATAAACACAAGATTCATCTAAATTGTTATTTTTTGTTTTATTGGCATAGGACCGGAGCACTTCACTTTACAAACAGTTTTAGGCATTGATAGATGTTATGATATTTGTTTAAATATAGTTTTACTAACGTTGTTCTATTCACTAACTATATTAATTATTATCTACAGTGTTCTAGTAATGCGACTTACAATTATAGTCGATCTCTCGCACGTTGGATGACGTAGTCTCCTTCTAGTGTAACAGATGCTGACAGTTCTATCCTACACGATTTCTCGTGGCAAGTTATTTGGACTTATCTAGGCTGTGTTTCCACTAACGCCAGATTTATTGACGGGCCAGTTTCTACTAGGCACGGGACTCTCGACTAGCAGGTGAAGAGGTGTACTATTGAATTGCGTGCAGAGTTTGAGTGTTTTCTACGCACTGCTCGCAAATTCAGAGCCCCCATATTCTCTCACCAGGTACAGCTCGCGGTAGCAGCTTGACTCGCGTAAAAAGGCGCTGCGTGGATCGACTCCGAAGTTTTTAATACCTCGGTGTGGAGGAAAAAATGGATTACGAAAGCAATATTAATATCCTGTAAAACTACGGAGTTGTTATATAATATATGGAAAAAGAATCCAACAAATATGAAACTGAAAATGGATTATAAAAATTATGAAAAAATTTTGAGTAAGGTAATTAAAGATGCTAAGTATAAATACGAAAATAATGCCATTAGAAAATGCAGTGGTCACTCAAGACAGCTTTGGAGCATAATAAATGATAAGTTAGGGAAAAAAAGAAGCAAGGAGGATCACTTGATAGTATAATAGTTAATGATCAGAAAATTGATGACAAGACCACTATTGCGAACAGTATGAATAAATATTATTGTAATGTAGGGCTAAATTTAGGCAATAAAATTAAAAAAATGGACTTAGAACAATTGAAACTGCCAGTTCGAAAAAACAACTCAATTTTTATAAATCCAACTAATATGTATGAAATTCAAAATATAATTATTCCAATGAAAAAAAAGGCTGATGGAGTAGATAACATTAGTGCAATAACTATCAAATCTTTATCCAAACATATATCAAAACTATTAGAGTACATATTTAATCTATGCATACAGCAATCAATCTGGCCTAATGCACTGAAAAAAGCAGATATTGTACCTATATATAAATCAGGAGACAATAGTTGTATTAGTAACTATAAACCAATATCGCTAATTTCTAACATTGTCAAAATATTTGAAAAAATCATATACAATAGACTTTATAATTTTATCATGAAGCACAAAATAATATCTGATAGACAATTCGGCTTTCTAAGACAGAGAGGAACGAAGGATGCTGTCAATTGTCCATCAAATATTATATATAGAAACCTAGATAAAAGCAAATCGATTATAACTGCGTTCTTAGATCTGGCTAAAGCCTTCGATACTGTAGATCACAGTATACTGCTGGACAAATTAGAAATATACGGTGTAAGAGGAGAAGCATTAAAATTACTCAGCAGCTATCTATCTGATAGGAAAGAATGTGTAACGATAAGTAACTAGTAGATAGGCTATAGGCATACTGGCTCATGCGGATTCTGGCTCACCCCCTCCTCTCTCAAGGTGAGCCAGAATCCGAGCTGTGTATTTTAAATGGAGGGATGGTCGATCCCTCCCTTCCCTCCCCTAGCGACCGAGAATTCTTCCCCCTCTCAACGTGAGCCAGAATCCGAGCTGTGTATTTTAGATGGAAAGATTGTCGATCCCTCCCTTCCCTCTCCTAGCGATCGAGAATTCACCCCTACTCTCAGAGTGAGCCAGTAACCGTTGTATGTATAAGTCCCAATCTTCCCTTCTCCGTGTCCCGAAAAAATTTAGAGGTGGGTTCATGCTCCTCCTCCCTCGCGCAGGTAGAGTTGGCAACCCTCGCACGAGTATTTTCCCTTGCCTTTACACATTGTATTGGAGACATTATGCATACCACAGTCTGCGTGTGAATCACTCTCAGATATGTGTACCCCCAACTGCGCAGGTACTATCCCTCACACTTTCCATACGATCCTCGCGCAGGTATGGACGACGACCCTCGCACAGGTGTTTTCCTCTACTTTTACTCAATGTATGCGAGAAATGTTCACTATACAGACTTCGTGTAGATAATTCACGGATACGTATACAAACTATCCCACACAGATGTATACAGCTTCTAGTGTCAGCTGTTTTCTGACTGAGAAACGCTAAGCTAGAAAATATTTACCACCGACTGTGCGTGCAGGTACTATCCCTTGCACTTTCCCAGAGACAACACTGCTGTTTAAAAATCATTTGCAGAGATATCTGATTGGGTGTGTAGGGAACGCACAGATGTCTCTCGCACCGAGATACAGCAATTTTCTTAGACGTCCTAAATAAATTCAGAGTGAGATTTTCTCCAAGATCTTTTCTTGTGAGAAGAGGATAATCTCGCATTCTCACAGTCGAGATTCGAAACAAAAGGGAGTGTCCACTAAGAGGAGGTGGACACTAGTTTTTCAAAATTTGGTGAGGGAAATTTTAGCACGAATCGTAAGGCTTTCCACCCTCAATAGATGTGAGGAGGTGTGTTTTTCAAAAATTAGGAGAGAAAACTTTTACACCAATCACAGGACTTTAGAAAAATGCTGTGGAATGGGAAGGGGCGGTTTTCGCAATAAAAAGCCCACCGTAGGCTTCGGTGAGTCAGTTCAATTTTCGGTTTTGAAATCGAATATCGAGTGAAATGGCACCCAAGAGGAGTCCAGGAAGCTGCAGCAGCAGCAGCAGGAATAGCATCAGGACGATGCAGGATAGAATTCGGTGGCTAATTGCCAACGCTCCAACATTGCTTATGATGTTGGAGCATGTCTCCTGGGCCATGGAGGCCATCAATTCACGTAAGTAAATAATTATTTTGATTTTTCATAATTAAAAAATAAAAAAATAATTTTTTCAAAATTTTTTTCAATTTTTAGTGCCATCGCTGCCACCACTTGCTGCCATGCAGCAATTATATGAAGGAATTAGGCCAGGAAGCTCTTCGCCCAACCCTGCCCGCCGAGAGAGTCCAAGTTCGTCGTCCAGCACTGCCCGCCGAGAGAGGCCAAACTCTCAGCCCAGTACTGCCCGCCGAGAGGGGCCTTCAGCTGGACCGAGCACATCAGCGAGTACTAGGCCCAGTCGTCCGGCGGATAAGAGGACAATCTCGAAGAGGTCGAGCTCCTCCTCGAGCTCTAGTTCGAGCTCCAGCACCTCATCTAGTTGCGAGTCATGCAAGTCGGTGAAGAGCATGAGGGATTTAAAACCGATTCCAAAAAAAGCAAAATTGGATGGTGAGTTTCTTTTTAAATTCATAATAAAATTTTTTTTTTTATATAATTATAATATTTAATATTAATTATTTTGCAATCTTTTTTTGTTTAGGTGATTCAAAAACTGAGAAGCCGTCAAGTCGCGGGCTGCTTAGTTTGAAGAAACTAAGCAGTAGCAGTGGCATGCAGCCCATAACTCAACAGCAACAACAGCAGCAACCACGGCAGCAACAACAGCAGCAGCAGCAACAACAACAGCAGCAACAGCAGCAGCAACAGCAACAGCAACAACAGCAGCAGCAACAACAGCAGCAACAACAGCAGCACCAACATCAGCAGCGGCAGCAACAACAAAGGAATGTTCCGCGAATTATCGATATGGAGATTGTGATCGACCCTATCGATGTAACAAAATTTAAAAAAAAAAAGTAATGTAAAAATTTATTAATTTTTTTTGTGAGCCTATGTACAAAAAATAGAATAAGGTGTTAATAAAAAAAAAAAATATTGTATACATTTTCGTCCTTTCTTTTTAATTCACTTTGTTCATTGATTACATTGAAAAAAAAAATGGCCTTTCTTTTAATAATACTATTATGTAGTAGACTATTAATTCATTAACTTATTAAATGAAATATAAATGCTTGATTGTTATTTTTAATATTTGTTTTCTATCACAGAAATATATCAAACTTTACAATATATGATTCTCAACTTTCTCTTAAATTTTTAAGGTTATATCTCAACTCAGTTTTGTGTCAACGTACACATCATGTTTCTTTTTATAACAATAGTAATATTTACAATATAGAATATTATAAATACACAAAATATAATTTGATATGCATTATAGTATTATATTTCATTTTAATATTAGAATTAATTTTAGAAATTAAAACAAATCAAAAAAAAAATCTAATGATACTTTTTACGCATTCTTGGCTTCACTTCATCCGGTCATGACTTTTTTTTATACAGGGATCATAATAATTATTATAAAAAATATTTAAGCATTGATTTTTTTTATCTTATTGATCTTTATTTCCAATATAAACATGTACATGTATTATTTTTTTTTTAAATATTATCAATTTCATCTTGACCAAATGATGAGTCTAGATAATTTATCAGCCAAGCTCGTATTGATATAACATTGTGAATGGCGCACATAGGTTTTCTCCGTATGCAAAGAGCATGGTTGAAACAAAAGTACTGGTTTTCACTTATTATTTCTTCAAGAGGTGGACATCCGAAGTCTTCAACATTTGAAATGGATCTGCAAAGTATCAGATAAAAATTAAAAATAAGTATCAAAACGTTTCAAAATAATTAACTTACATGTTTGGCAAAATATTTTTCATCCATCGGGCTTTTGGTTCTCCCTTTATGAATATTTTTTCTACTCCTTTCGTGCAGATTTGCAAGATTCGATAAAGACGATGATACGGAATATCGCCAGAGTTCCACGCTATTCCATGATGACTCTTTTTCAACCATTGAGACATACATTTTTCCTCTTCTGTCAGTTCTTTCCAAGCCATTGGAGGTTTGAAAAGATATGCGGTCGGTAAGGCAGTTTTCCTCAAATTAAGGAAACTTATTTCTTTGAAAATAAAAGTATCTTCTGCGATTCTCTGAAATCCTTGAATGTCGCAAATATAAGCATTTTCTTCTTTACATTGCAAGATAGTATTTTTAAACAACAAATCGTAGTCATGTGTTCTTTCCATCTTTTCAGCTTGTAGACAGCTTAGCAAGAAGTGATCTCGCGAGGTCCCAGCATCCTCGTTTTATAATGTGAAACTCCGCCTTTCACTCTTCCAGGAATGGATGCTCAAAACAAATGCATAGCCCTCATTTGTTGGGGTGAAAAGACGATTTTTGGTTGGTTCAAAAGGAAGAAAATTCATCCCTTCTCTAGAAAATTTTCCTCCTCTTAGTCTCATAATCTTCTAGGATTGGATGATGGAAAAAATGCGTACCCCTTATTGGAAGAAAATTCAGAGAGAAGTGATATATTACTAGAGGCTATGGAAGGGGCAGAAATTGTGGTGGGAAACGGGCTATATGAACGGACGCAGCACGATGAACAGCACATTCGAGAAATCGAAGCGAACAACCAACCTTGTGCAAAGAGACCAAGACTCACCTAACTCTAAAATAAGTAAGTTCTCTCTCTCTCTCTCTCTCTCTCTCTCTCAATTCTCACCTATAAGACATTTTTCACTAACATATATTTTTATTTTTACTTTTCAGAATGGATCTATCTGCACTCAACAAGATTGCCGAGCGCGAGTTCTTGCCTAAGAAGAAAGTCACGGACTTAGAAAAAGATCATGACTACATGGTGACTGCACTCAAGGAGGTGAAGACGAGATTCGGCACGAAGATCGTGGCCGAAATTGATGACAGCTTTCAAATATTTCTGCCGGGGAAGATCTCATCAGCAGTCTTGAAAGATCAAGAACTGTTCAACAATCTCTCTAACACAGCAAATAAACTCAGTTTATTTGTAACATATCAGGGTGGAACTTCATTTAAGTTCAGTACTTGCTAAAAATAAATAAAATAAAATACAAAGATTGATTATTTTTTCAAACTATTTATTTGTTCGAAACTTGTACATAATATACATGAATAAATGCAGTATTAATCTTAATTTACAATTGTTTTCTTATTTATATATCCTAGATAATTCATACAACCTCATTTTTATCTATCCATCTATTGTGCTCGTCACTAAATCCTAACCATTTATCATATATGCGTTTACCACTTTTCTTTAAAACTTTTTCTACAAGATAAATTTCAGGATACAAAGTTTTGTGAATTTCCGTTTCATAAAAGCCGCCAGAGACGGGTGTATCATGATAATCTTTGTGGTGGTAAGTTACTGGATCTGTTTTTACAACTCGCGTTATTGTGAAAATTTCCGTAGACCAGTTAGGCGTGTAACCTTTTTCAAAAACATTTTTTATCCTACTTATTCGTACTTTATCTCCTACTTTGAATTTCGGTTTTTTCACTGGTGACTTTTCAGTAGGAAAACGTCTCTTGACTTCTCGCTCATTTGCCTGTGTAACATTTTCAGGCTCGATTCCTGTCGTCCGATGTTTTCTCGAATTGTATGCTTTGAGCAAGTTAGGTAAAATATCCATCCATTTATAGCTTCCTTGTTTGCTGAATTCTAACCACATTGCATTTTTTAACGTTCTATTGAATCGTTCGCATATGCTTGCATGAAGATTACTATGTGAAGAGTATAAGTGTATATTGTGCGTCTTTATAAGTTTTTGAAAAATTGAATTGTAAAATTCTTTTCCTTGGTCAGTTTGTAGATTCTTCGGTACTCGACCTTCTTTCAGTATTGACTTCATAGCTGCAGTAACATCCTGACCACTCTTCGACTTGACTGGCACGGCCCACGCGTACTTTGAAAATACGTCTATGACAGTGAGTAAGTAGCGGAAATCTTTGTTCTCGCTAGCGTAAGGAATCATTTCCACAAGATCACCTTGCCAAGTCTCATCTATTCCGCGTATATCATATTTTCTTCGCTTGTACCTGCGGCGTGCAGCTTTATGCAGCTCTTCAGCTACTTTTTGCTTTTCCATCTTCTTTGATTATAAAATTATTCAATTGACCAATAATATATTCAACGCTTGCGAAATTACGTTGAGAAATATCATTAAGATATTTTAATTTTTTGTCCACTTCAGATTTAAGGCTTTCAACTTGCTCCCTATATTGGTCTATAAGTTCACCAATTCCAGCAATTTTAGAAGATATATAATTTACTTCCGTCTGCAGGATAACTTGCAGTGAATGCAAAGTGATTGCATCTTTTGGATTGCGTGGCTCTCCGAGATTACAAAGTCGCTTCTCTTCTAAGTCAAAATCGCCGTCTGATGTAAAATTAAAACCATTTCCTGGAGGTCCGCGACTCACTTGCTGCGAGCTCCCAAGTTTTCTTCCGAACACATCGAGACTCATTTTACTACTGATACAAATAAGCAAGTTGTGTGTGTTAATATATACGTCCAGCTTCACGCAATTCTTCAATAATTGAATGAATTTCGTTCGTGTGATTGTTATTTCCAGCAGATCGTTCGGCAATCAATAATCGAAGTCGTTCGACAAGCTCATTTGGATCGTCCCAGTAGACAAGATCTATGGAAGAATTTTTCTTAGCTATTTTATATTTAGGTACAAGTCCTCCTCCACTGCTGTTGTTCTTTTTATTTGGAGTGCTGCGGAACATGGGTGCTAAGATATTTTTATATTTATTACTTCTCGACATTCTTATAGATTCATCTTTGCTGAATTTTTTCCGATGAGCATTTGATGCTTCCAGAATCTTGCGATAATTTTCACGATCTGCTGAACTCAGAAGAAGATCATCCGGATATTTTTTAAATAGCAATTCCATCAGTCCATTCGTTTGAGGATAACTTTCATTTCTGACTTTGACATATTTATCATCAAACTCTATTTCTGAATCACCAATCATATACACTCCATCAACCTTTCGTACTCCGTATATATTGTCAATTGTTCTACGGCTTTTATCTAACAACGATAAAAAGTCTTCAGCTGATTCATTTTTTCCACTCGCAGATTTAAATGTAGAATTGGTTATTGTGTCAAAAGCATCATCTTCATCATCATCATCATAATCATAAACAGTATAATCCAATAAACTTGTTTTATTATTATTTTGATCGTTGAGCAAACTTGATCGATCGATTCTTGTTCGTTTTTTCATTTTCTTACTGCTGTTTTTTACAAAAATGTGATTGGATGGTTGCTGCAGTGGACTTTCACTTTTCATCGCAACAAGTTTTTCAAGTGGTGTGACGACTGGTTTTAGAGTATCGCCGATGACTTTTTCAAAATCATCTTTCTCCTGTTTTAATAAAGTGTATTTTTTTTTAATAGCCTCACGAGCTCGCAAGAGCTCACTAAGAACATACTTCTCTTTCTTGAAGTCTGACATGCTGACGTGGCGATGTCTACAACTGAACTGTAAGTTTGAGACTCATAATTCCTTTTTTATTGCAAAACAGTCAAATCCTTTTCTGTATCTACCCTCATTCATCGGTCTATCTTTGTCAATAACGATGAATCCATATCTATCATTCTTCCAACATTCAGAACAAAGATTCCGAAATTCATTGAAAGTTAAATCGGTATTCACATGATCTTCATAGATATGTTTAAGATTTACATCATCTTGTCGATAAATCACCAACAAATTAACATTATCCCTAATGAGATGTTTACCTATATGAGCATACGATTGACATAGATAGAAACTGTCTACACTTTTGTGTCTCCCCATGCAGAAAAATGCTCTGACGTTATCCTGCTTCTCACAAGCAACATCGTCAAATATCATAATTGAATTTGGAAGGGCTTCATCTGGAGATACTACGGACTCATGCTCACTGAATGGAAGATATGATACTCCTTCAATCGGCTCCAAGACATTTTTGAGAAACTGATACTTTGGCTGATTCAAGGATTTTGAGTATACATACAAATTCTCGAACCTAAGACCATTGGGATGTGTAATTAAAGCCAACAAACTATTTGTTTTTCCACAGTTTGATGGACCACAGAATACTGCTCGTATACTATCTGGTAGTAATTCCCCATGACGCTTCTTTCTCTTCTCTTTTCCAAAATCGAAATTCGTCACGGGAAGTTTGATGTTCCGCTCGGTAAAATCCATGTTCACGTAGCAGAGTCAGATTCAACATTGAGCTCAAGAAATATAAACGCTCGTTTTATACCATGAACGTCAGTTGTGAATCAACACTCAAAGAGAGATGATCATACACAAATCTCAGAAACAGCCGAAAGGCAATGGACTGCTTGATAAAGTGATCAATAACTTACCTGTTGAAATGCATCTTCCTGGATATCAATACTGCGGTCCCGGAACCAAATTGAAAAAGCGAATGAAAAGAGGAGATCCTGGTATTAATCCGCTTGATCAGGCATGTAAAAAACATGACATAGCTTACTCTGATAAAAACGGGGATCGTAAAGCTGCTGACAAGAAGCTTGCTGAGGAAGCTATGCAACGTGTCAGAGCCAAGGATGCGAGTCTTGGTGAAAAAGCGTTTGCTTTTGCTGTTAGCAATGCTATGAAATTAAAAGGAAAAACTGGAATGGGACTGAAATTTAATAAGTTAGTGACTGTAGCTAAAAAATCAATGACAGCAAGTAAACATTCTCGCAAGGTTATTCAATCAGCGTTGAAGGGTGCACGTCAGGCTGTTAAAAGTGTAGGTGGAAAGAAAAAAGTTATCATTCCACGTGTTCTGCCGCTTCCAGCAAAAATTGGTGGAGTTCTTCCTTTTCTCATTCCATTGTTCGCAGGACTAAGTGCCACCGGTGCTCTAGCAGGAGGTGCTGCTGGAATAGCTAAAGCAGTAAATGATGCCAAGGCGGCACAGAAAAATCTTGAAGAAAGTAAGAGGCATAATAAGACCATGGAAGCTATTGCTTTAGGGAAAGGTCTCTATTTCAAACCATATAAAACTGGAATGGGATTATTCATGAAACCTCATGTTGGGAGTGGTCAAGTTAATAGAAAAAAAAAAAACTTCGATTTAACTTTGCCAAATCGTCCATTGACTGACTATGATCTCATGAAATACGCTCGTATGCTGCAAATCCCATATTTCCATGGTGTTTTTATGAGGAATAATCTGCCCTCTGATGGTCCGTGGTGTAATGAATCCGCTATTGTCAACTTGGATGATTTTCAGAATAGAGGCACTCACTGGGTATGTTTTCAAAAACGAGGCAACGCAGTCATTTATTTTGATAGTTTCGGTGATCTGAAACCTCCCATAGATCTCATGATATATTTTAACGTGAAAGAAGTGAAATATAACTATACAAGATATCAGTCTTTCGACTCATTCATTTGTGGGCATCTTTGTCTACAATTCTTGGCTGGATCACTATAAAACAGGAGCTCACCAGACAAACAAATCATTCTCTTCCAATCAGTCATGGAAGACAGTTTCACGCTGAGTCTAACAGGAAAATCTTCTGTTCTAGAAGCACAATATTTCCCTTCAATCGAACTACCAGAGCATAAAAATTTTGTTTTGGGCTTAGTTGAACTTTTAACATTCAACTCTATTCCAAACGTTGACTCATCAAACAATAAAGTTCATTTGAATGGTGAATTTATTACTATTCCAACTGGCAGTTACGAGATTGATGCTCTTGATCAATTTTTACAAGCAGCTTTGAAAGCTAAAGGAATTAATTTTTCCTTGAAAGCTAACAACAATACTCTCAGAAGTGAAATTACTTGCAGTCATCCCTTAGATTTCAGACCACACGATTCAATAGGTCGTCTCCTTGGCTTCACTCCTCGTATTCTCAAAGTTAAAGATCTTCACAGCTCTGATTTACCTGTGAAAATATTGAAAATCAACGCACTGCGAGTAGAGTGCAACATCACTGCAGGTGCTTACATCAATGACAAAAGAGTTCACACAATCCATGAGTTCTTTCCCCGCGTGCCTCCAGGATATAAAATCATAGAAGTTCCGTCTCATGTCATATATCTACCGCTCAGCGTCAAGTGCATAGATCATCTACAAATTCGAATCGTCGATCAGGATGGAAATTTGGTGAATTTTCGAGGAGAGGAAATCACTATTAGACTTCACATCAAATCTGTATAATGGGTATCGTTTTCAATTCTGGATCATATATAAGTCAGCCATCATGTCAACCAGTCATCAGTCAACCGAAGAAACTCAAACCGTTAACACGCAAGAGCATTCAGTTTCTGAAAAGCCTAGGACTAAAAGTTCGTGGAAAAAATTCACGTGTGTAATTCTTTGCTGCTTCCAGAAAAATGGACGAAATTCTAAGCATTCAATCAGGTGTCGTATTCGATGAGTCTATTGCTCATTACGAGGTACACGCCCATCAACCATACTCATCATTAAGCTTTGATAATAGTGATGAAATTCGTATTTCTATACAACATCAAGATCTATGTCTCCTGCCATCACGTAGTTCTATCCATGTATGTGGAAAATTGAAACTCAAAACTGGTTCAACAGCTCCAGCTAAAACTACATTTGTGAACAATGGCATTTGTCATCTGTTTGATGAAATTCGTTATGAAATTAATGCTGTGGAGATAGATAAAAGTAAAAATGTTGGTTTGAGCAGTCTTATGAAAGGATGGACTTCATTTAATTCGAATCAGAATAATATGCTAGAAAATGCAGGCTGGCTTGGCAATGAAGAAAACGACAAATCGTTTGTCGATGAAAAGGGAAACTTTGACGTTGCGATTCCGCTGAGTATGATCATGGGCTTTGCAGAAGACTATAAAAAAATTATAATTAACATGAAGCATGAGCTCATTCTTACAAGATCGAGAAGTGACTTGAATGCAATAATCCAGGAAGGTACTATGACATCTGGTGTAACTGCTTATGAAGATTGTGAAGTAAAAATATCGAAGATAGAATGGTTAATGCCATATGTCATTGCATCTGATAAACAAAAAATTCAGCTATTGAATTTCATTGGTAAAGATAATCCCATCTCTATGTGTTTTCGTTCTTGGGAGATATTTGAATATCCTCTTCTCCCAAGCACGAATAAACACGTCTGGACAGTGAAAACATCAAATCAACTGGAGAAACCTCGTTTTGTAATTCTCGGACTACAAACAAAGAGAAAAGCTGTAAGAACTGCAAATGCGAGTAGATTTGATCATTGCGAGATAAGTAATGTGAAACTTTTCTTAAATTCACAATATTATCCATACAACAATATGAATCTCGACATATATAACAATCAGTATGCGATTCTCTATGATATGTATGCTAATTTTCAAAAATCATACTATGGAAGAGATCCACAGCCGATGCTGACAAAATCTATGTTCATCAAGAATGAACCGCTAATAGTTATTGACTGTTCACGACAAAACGAATCTCTCAAGAACGCTCCTGTTGATGTACGTCTGGAGTTTGAAGCTAAAAAAGATTTTCCTGCTAACACTTCAGCCTACTGTCTGATCTTACACGATCGTATCGTTCAGTACAATCCTATTAGTGGAGATGTCAAGAAGCTTGTCTAAGCTGCACCGGAAAATGGAGTATGCAGTAGACATGACTGGTTTCAAGCAAACCGAAGAAGATTATATTCTAAAGGAATTAGCAATCATACCTCTCAAGGAAAATAGTGCAGATCCTATTGTTCTAATATTTAAAAATCCCTACCCCTGGAAAAAACTCTCAGACAAAATGCAAAGGGAAAACAACTGGCTTAAACATAATCATCATGGCATGAACTGGAAAACCGATGGACATGACTACTCTCAAATTGTTTTCATAGAAGACAACTATTTTTTTCAAATAGTTGTCTTCTATGTTTTCCGCGTATTTTGAGCCTAAAGCAAGCCTTAATACGAATAATACGAACAAGTATACAAATAAACTGGCAAATTACAAAAATTTTTACATCTCATATGTATACTTGCCACTACGCACTTTACTGACACTATGTAACGGATTATGCCCGTTTATGTAATAAAAAAAAAATTAATAAATAAAAAAGTACTAAAATTTTCTTTCCTCGAAAACGTATATTTTATTAAATAATTCAAAAGCAATACAAAATATTAAAACATTTTACTTGAAGAAAATAGATGCGCAATAAAATTCTCTATCCCACTGCACTATGCCAATTTAATTTTGATCAAGTTAAAAAAGCTTGTGTTAGAAAAAACTTAATGCATATAAAATAAGTTTGTTCATTATAAAAAATATTCATTAATGTTTTTTATCTCGATTACAATAAAAATATTTGCAAAATAAATGATATAAAGTTTGATAAAATACTTACTTTCTTTATAAACAAAATGAAAAGTCGTAAATTATTTACACATGAATCCTTCAATCTTCATGTGAGCCGTTTTATAATATTAAAACAATTGCATACTACAAAATATAATCGTGATCTTTAAAAAAGACGGTATGACTATTCGGCAAATACTTACTGACTGAACGAAATCGAATGCAACAACATTTAATTCAAGTCGATTTATAATAAGATAAAAGCTGTAAACAAGTGCGTCATTGTGATTCATTGTTTTCCAAATACGATGTCCGATACGTATAAGAATACCTATCTATATATATATACACATACCTATGCACACCTACACAGACTATAATTAACAATATATATAAAATTTGAATAATATTCTCTATTTGGGAATTTTAAAAGATATGCTTCAATTTTATATAATTTA
>JAZHPH010000605.1:24441-34654 GCA_037356405.1 Nasonia oneida | reverse complement strand
AGAGAGAGAGAGAGAGAGAGAGAGAGAGAGAGAGAGAGAGAGAGATATTAGATTAGATTAGATTAATTGGTTTTATTTTACGTACAATGTGTTGTAGGATCAATTATGTACAGCAGGAGTAGTAAGTTTACAGAAATAATAATAGTATCAGATGTCAGTTGTAGTAGAAGTGTAGTGTGAATGAATTGTGTGTGTGGTATGCTTCATTGTAGAACAACGTTGACAGCAGGCGGAATCCGAGATAAAAAATCATTTAGCTCGGTGTCGGTGTTGATGACGGTGGCGCGCTCGTTGTCATCGTTGCAGCGAATAAATAATCTCCCGTCTCTGACGAAAGTACGGCAACCCTGCTCCTCTTAGCCTCCAGCCTGGCCCTTGAACGCAGCTTATGGACGTCTGAAGGGAGTAGCTCATTGATGTTTATGAGCCCTTGATGTTCAGGGCTCAGGGCTCTTGCCTCCTCCAGTAAGGTTGCGTCCAACTCGTTGGTGTGTAGCTTGCTTTTGCGGGCCTTAGCTACGACAATTGAGCGTGCGAGCGCACTTGAAGAGAGGGTCACGGCTAATGGTGGTAGTCTGCCGTCACCCCTGGCGGAGTTGTTGGTTACATCTAGCCTCCCCATGGTCCTGACTGATGCTATGTCTCTTCTGAGGACCGTGGGGTCAAGCACGCTCACGACTGAGAATGCAAGGAGATGCAGCGAGGTTTCGCGGGTGTAGTGCAGGCCCGTGACAACAACCACACTGTTGGAGGTCTGCTCCTGTCACCTCCTGACCTCTGCCAATTCACTGCGCAGACTGCAAATCTCCGCAGCGTTGGGTACAGTACTGCTGCTGTCTTGCTGCATTATCGGGCTCCTCGATGAGAGATCTTGAATTTGTGCCTACAGCTCGGTGATGGTGGATTCAGCAGTTTGTATGCGAGTCTTGAGTGCAGGCAACTCATAGAGGGCCTTACGCTGCTCAATCTTGGAGATCCTCTCTGACACAATGTTCTGGGTCTTGAGGGACTCCGTTTGAGCGAGAGAGAGAGAGAGAGAGAGACAGAGAGAGAGAGAGAGAGAGAGAGAGAGACAGAGAGAGAGAGATAGATAGAGAGAGAGAGAGAGAGAGAGAGAGAGAGAGAGAGAGAGTAACAGGTGCGCTGCGCGCCGACACTTACAAGATATTCGATGCGCCGTCAGTTTCTGCTGCGTCGCTCGAAGGCTTCAACATTATTTACAGTTTATAAATAATACCTTTTAAGCTTTTCAAAAATTTTATTAATTATTTATTATTTAATTTCCGATTCAAATATACATCGTTCTGGTCACTTCCTGTTAATTTTCGGTATATTTGCTGTTCAATGCCTGTAATTTTCGGTTTACTTGCTTTTCACCTCCGCTTCACTTCTGGTCGACTTCCGGTCCACTTCCAGGCAACTTCCGAATCACCCCAACCCCTAAGGTGGGATACTTATATCTAATAACTTATAGCTAGAGACACATTTTAATATTTCCAGTTTACTTCCGGTTTACTTTCTAAGGAGGGGTAGTTTTGGGGATGAAGTGATTTAAAGGTTCAAATTCAAGAAAACACAAAATTATGGGAAAAAGCTTTCCGGCATAAAACAACTCAGATTTATTGATTGCACAGTACTAGATTAAGTTCACAGAGATAATTAGTTAATCGAACAATAACGTTTCACACACACAAATTTTGTCCGTACTTAGTTGTTATAGCCCGTTGGGCGCGATTCATAGATTTGAATCAAATCGGATCGCCCGATGGGCGTGATTTAATCGTATTGCGATTCTTATGGAATCAATCAGCCCGGAAGGCGAAGGTGTTTATATAAGCCCGGAAAGCGTAGTTGATTTTCAGCAACCAAATGCAGTCAGAATTTGAAGTATTCAAATCTGAGAGCGGTGGAGGACCGCCCGCGTGTACTGACTGATATTGACAGACTGACTGTCTGCGCGTGAGTATGCCGTCGTGAAGCAGGTTAGCGCAGGGTGACCAGAACTACGACGTAGTTCAAGGTTACCACCGTGATGGTGTTTTGGGCTTAGAAAAAAGGCGCGCATGCGTTCTTCATTCAAACTCATATATTCAGCACGTTACAGAATAGGTTAGGTCGTAACATACTCCCGGGCAAGGCTACGAAATTGTTGATAATATGCAATAATTTAGCAGAGTTAGATAGAACTACAATAAATGAATATACATAAAGAACGCTTATGTAAAACTAATATCAAAAAGTAATATCAAAATATAGATTAATAAAAAATATATTAAAGATAACAGAATATAAGAACGATTTTCAAAATGATTAAGTCAAACTAATACCAAAAAGTAATATCAAAATATAGATTAATATAAAATATAATTAAAGATAACAGATATAAACTTTTAAGAAAATAAAAAATATCTTTGGTTACTTAATTAAAGATTAGAACTAAGATATAAAAAACAACGATAAAACGATGTTAATTCAAAATAAATTTCGATTACAGCTAAGTTTTCGCTATTCAAACAATTAGGTTACGGGTAATATACAAAAACGTATTATATTGCGTTTATAAACGCCGCTCGCAGTCTTGACAGATGCTACTCTTGCGATGCCATCGTTCCCAGGAAAAATTTCGACGAGCATACCCAGTGGTTAGCATGCACATCCTAGATTTTCTTCCAGTAAGAGAACTACAGAACCGGGCTTCAATTCTGCATTAGATTGTCGCCATTTCTGACGATTTTGTAGTTCGTTAAGATAGTTTTTATGCCGTTTGTTCTAAAAGTCTTGCCTGGCTTTGGTAATAAAGTTGTTCGTTGACAATCGATTATCTGGAACTGAAATGGTTTTTCTCGGGTAAGAAATTGAATGGTCTGCCAATAAGTAAATGAGCAGGAGTTATTGCTAAAGGATCGTTGGGATGAGCTGATAGAGTGCATAAAGGTCTTGAATTTAGAATAGCTTCGATTTCAATTAGCAAAGTATTAATTTCTTCGTATGTGAGTTTTTGATCTTTAAGTATACGTTTTAAGTGATGTTTAAAAAAAACTCTTTTTAGCTGCTTCCCAGATACCCCCGAAATGTAGAGATAAGGGCAGATTAAAATACTATTCGATACGTTTGGATACAGCGAAATTAGCTATTGCTTGTTAAAATCCCGGCGTATTTAATAGTTTAAAGATTTCGAGAAGCTCTTTATTAGCTCCGACAAAATTCGTTCCGTTATCAGAGTACATGTGCTCTGGAATGCCTCGTTGGCCAATAAATCTATGCAAAGTAGCTAATGATCCTTTAGTTGAAAGATCGGTTGCCAATTCTATATGCACAGCTTTGGTCACCATGCATACAAAAACACAACCGTACGTTTTAAGAAAAGTTTTAATTAAATATTTCTTCTCTTTAATGAGGATAGGACTGAAAAAATCTACACCAGTACGACTGAAAGCTGGAGCTTCAGTTATCCTGGATTCGGGTAAATCAGCCATTTGGGCATGCATCATTTTTGGTCGTTGACGAATTCAACACAATGATGAACAATTTTTCTAACTTGATTTTTACCACTAAGAATTCAAAATCTTTCTCGAATAGCGTATGAAGTTAACTAAATACCAGAATGTAAATTAGTCTCATAAATTTCACGAATTAAAAGATCAGACACATGATGTTTACTAGGCAATAATATCGGATGTTTTTGATTGTAGATTAAATCTGCTTTCTTTAAGCGACCACCTACACGAATCAACTCTTGTTCATCAAGAAAGGGATTCGTCTAGTTTGGTAATTTTTCGAAATGGAACAGTAATTTCTCCAAAATTTGTTTCTTGGGCAGTTTTGAGAAGTTTAATTTGTTTGGCGTATCTCTCACGTTGAATCCTAGAAATTATTAGATGTTCTGCCTGCTTTACTTCCGAAAAACTGACAACCTTTTTGTTTGGATGCTTTTAAAATTGTTATATTTTTCCATCGTCAAATGAATGCAACGGCCTTGATAAGACGTGAGTAAGATGAGAAACCAGTGTAAAATTCAGTGAAAAAATCATCAGTCTTCTCGACAAGTAAACAAGCTTCGTTCCGCATTCCAGGATCCCCGCTCACTGACAATTCTAACATTTCAGGCCAGAACTGTTCAGTTTCAGACAGCCAATGAGGTCCTGAAGTCCAGAGTGAATTTTTGATAAAATCAAAGGTTGACTGACATCTGGAGAGAGAATCAGCTGGATTGTCCTCAGACCGAACATGTCTCCATTGAACTTCATTACCTAGAGTCTGAATGTCTGCTACTCTGTTAGATTCATAGGTTCTCAACAAATGAGGAGCCTTCTTAAGCTAACACAGCACTATGGTGGAATCGGACCAGAAAATTACCCTTTTTGTGGGGAATTCAAATTGAGTTTTTGACTCAACAAAAAGTTTTTTTGAGAATTGATGCTGCACAACATTCTAGACGAGGAATAGTGACACCGCTTAATGGCGCTACTCTTGATTTACTAAAAATGAGATTTATAGTGATTATATCGTTCGAATTGATAGATCTTGCGAAAAGACAAGCACCATAGCCATGCATACTCGCATCGCAAAATCCATGGAGTTCTATTTCTTTAGGGTTTACGCATAAGATGTGTCGAGGAATATAAAAGTTTTGCAAGCTTGACAATTGGGTCGCTAAAGTTTTCCATTTAGTGTGAATATCTTGAGGTAAAGATTCATGCCAAGTAATTTTTGCTTTCCAGCACTCTTGAATTAAAACTTTAGCGTAAAAAATTACTGGGCCCAAAAGACCAAGCGGGTCAAATATTTTTGAAATTTCAGATAAAAGTTTTCTTTTTATTGAGACGATTTGAAAATCTATGGGCTGGGATAGGATTTACTTTAATCACGCAATCTAGATTGAAAAATTTCTTCTCAATGTTATTCAGAGCAGATATATAATTGGATGCCCATTGTCGAATAACGAAACCACCGCTACTCAACAACACAATCATTTCATCGCAAATACTTAAAATTTCTTCAAGCGAATTTGCTCCGGAAATAAAATTACCAACATAGAAATCCCGTAGAAGAATTTTGCTAGCCCGCGGAAACTTCTTTGCTTCATCGCGAGCAAGTTGATGAAGTGTACGAATTGCGAGAAACGATGCTCATGAAACTCCAAACGTCACCGTATTTAGTGGAAATGTTCTGATTTTATTCTGATGATACCAGATAACCTTTTGATATTTTCTATCATCTGGGTGAATAAGAATTTGCCTGTACATTTTCTCAATGTCAGCTGTGATAACAAAAAAATTAGTGCGAAATCGAAGAAGTTGCTCAAAAAAAGTGTTTTGAATCGTAGGAACGACTAAAAGAACGTTGTTTAATGAAACGCCAGTAGAAGTTTCGGCTGAAGCATCATATACTACTCTACATCTAGTAGTTTCGCTGGATGTTTTGATAACAGGATGATGGGGAAGATAATATCAGTAACGTCTTCACAAAGCGTCACACTATGGGGTATTTCGACTTTTCCTGTTTCAAAATTAAATAAGTCCGAATCCAGTCGGTCGATCAACATGAAATTTTTGGAAGATGATGTTCGAACTATCAGAAATCACAGAAAAATGACCAGAAATGTTGATGTTTACTGTATGGTCCAGGATAACTCGTTAAAGTTGACGGTTTTCGCAAAAAAATCACAAAAGTCACTGTAGATCAATGGAATTTTTTTTTATTTAATGTTTGTAAACGATATTTTTATGTATTTTTTCCCGCTGAATTCAAATCTGCCCCTTAAAATTTTGTAGGATTTTGGTGGACAATGCTGATGGTAAATATATGTTTGATTACATAAACTGTATAATAAATACGTCATACGACCCACATTTACGCATGAGCGCTAACAAAGGAAACAACTCTTTATTTAATACTTGCTGGAGCAGAGAAAAAATGAGAAAAAAGCTTATCCTTATGTATTTTTGCTCGCTGAAGACGAATCCACCATTGTTTTTGGCCTATGTAGCCCCGGTTCTTTCATAATCTCAAAAAATACTCCAAAAAGAAGTTTTACTCGGATAAGACTCGCAAAAGTAAGCAAAAAATTAGATAAAAAGGTTATTTTTATGTGTTTTATCCCACTAATCTAACTTTATTTTAGGTCCTCTTGAACGTTCGATCGTCTCCAACTCTAAATAACACGTTATGAATGCAGATAAACGTGATTTAAAATTGCAAGGGGGTTACAAAACTTTAAACTAGCTTACAACTACGTATGACACCTTGCTTTTCTTAAATTTAATTATTGCTTTGGCTCATATTTTTTGTCGCAGATATCCCCTTAAATAATTATGTTAGTCATTCGGTTGTATTTTCAAGTTTGATCAAATATTGTCATGTTTTGATAAATTTGGTATATGCAAACGAATTAATATTTATGCTATATATGTATTATTAATAATATAAGAATATAAAAATTTATTTTTTAAATAAATAAATAATAAAATCTATAATATAATAATTAATCTATAATTAGGTTACTGTGAGGCGAAACACTACATAGAAATGAGTTTGTCCAAAACTTTATAACCACCCCTGCAATTTTCAATCACATTTATCTGCATAAATGAGGTGTTATTTAAATTTTGAAATTTATATAAATCGGCAATAAGATTTATTAAAAAAAAATTTAATCGACATGTAATAGGTATATTGTAATTTACAAAGTGTTAATACATCAAAATAATAAACACGAGAAACTGCGTTGTTTTGCTTTGTTTAGAACTGTGTACTTTACCGATTGCTGACTTGTTTTCTTCTTCGTCATAACTACAGTTCTTTAAATTTTACCTATTATTATGAAAGAATGTTGTTCATAATGTAATTTTAGCGTGTCATGAGTATTAGTATAACTTTGACAGTTGATTTGTGCATAGCAAAGAGATAATAAGATATTTCATACGTACATTTACTTACATCGCGGTCGACTTAGCATTAACAGTGGTCGAAAAAGAAGTACGTTAAAAAGTGCATCAGAATCAACTTTGCGTAGACGAGCTCATAATCTGCTCAGTGATCCCAACTATAATGAGACAGTAATATCTATCGCAAAAAATATGATCAACTTGAAAAGTAACAACAGACAGGATGAACAAAACGAAATAAATGATCTTCGAGAAAGGCATACGCCTAGTTCGGCCTTAGCTTTCTTAATTACAAACGAGTACACAAGACGGCAACGTGAAGCAATAATTGCTGATACAAAAGCATTAGGCTGCGATATTTATCCGTGTTATACCATTGTTACGAAAGAAAAGAAAAACTGTTATCCACGAAAATATAAAATAATAAATGATATCGAGGTCTGCGTTAGTTTACAAGAGCTACTCAATATTACTGGTGAGCGATTGTGCAAAGCAATAATACACGACTGGCCTGATGAAACATATCATAACTTGCAAATGCGTGTATCAATAGGATTTGATAGTTCTACGTGTCATAAAAATCCTCAGCAAAAGTTCGAAAATGTAGAGTATGAAAATAAAAACGCTCAAGTATCACTTTTTGTTACTTGTATTGGAGTGATTCAACTTTTTCACTCAACAAATATTAAGTGCAATTGGATAAACCCAACTCCCATGAGTATACGTTTTTTTAGACCTGTAAGACTTTGTTATGAGAAAGAAACCCCTGAAAATACAAAAAAAGAGTACGCACGATTACTTACAGAAATAAAGTTTCTTTCTTCGTATACCTTTACCTAGGCAAAAGGAAAATCAGTACGTCTTCAATATGAAGTTTTCCCTACTTTATTCGACGGCAAATGTTTGAATACGATTACTGACAATCCGTCTTCGTCAAGATGCCCATGTTGTAATCTCACAAAGACTGCATTTGATGACTTAAAAATTAATTTACACCAAAGGAAAATTCATTAAATTATGGATTAGGTATTCTACATTGTGAGATTAAAGCCTTTGAACACTTAATAAATATAAGTTACCGCAAACCTTTGAAGCACTGGGAGAGAACTGACAAAGATAAAGGTGCGAACTATTACATATTTTTAACAATATATGATTACTTATTCATTTGTCCAAGAAAAAAGAAATTATTTTACAATTTCAAGTAATTATTATAGTTCATTATTTTGACGTTAAATTTTCTAAAGTTTCTACTTTACAGTTTTAATATGGTCTTTATGCACTTTTTAAATCTGTATTTTGATAACAATATTTTATTTTGTTAGCTATGTTAGATTTTATTTCCGCTTTTATAATTATATGTAAGAATGAATGGTATCTTAAAAAAAAAAATTATAAAAATTATTAATTACAAATTAATTACTTTAAGTAATTTTAATAAATAAATATTAAAACAAAATAATAATTATAATATACTAAAGAGAATCGAATTCAAGCATGTACTTGATTTAATTACAGAATGCAATATAAATTTGTAAGATAAATAATTGTTAATTTAAGTAGGTTATTTACTACAAAATATTTTAATTTTTTAGATAAATACAAAGACAGGGAAAATGTTGTCAATGAAAAATTGTATGTAAAATTTCATATTAGAGCGGATCAACTTCTCCAAGGTACAAGGACAACGAATACAGGCAATCTAGCTCGCATATGTTTCAGAGAACCATCTACTTTTGCGGAAGCACTAGAACTTGACAAACAGTTGGTTACAAACATAGCAATAGTTCTCGCAGCATTTAAATACAAAAAAACGACTAAATTTAGAGAAAATGGAAACATTTTCTTTGGATACATATAAATTATATTATACGCTATACCTGTGGGCAAAAATGAACCCAACTACACACAAATTTTTGGTACACGGGTGTCAGATCGCTAGAAATTTCCCTCTTCCTATGGCATACTTTGCAGAAGATGGGCTAGAATCATGGCACAAGTACTATAGGTCAAACATACAAGATCATTGTCGTCAAAATTCTCGAATAAATCGTATTACAGATTTATACAACAGAGCGATTGAAATGGGTGATCCTTTAATATCCCTCATCGGAATAAAAAAGAGAATAGCTGTTTTGCGCAAACATAAAATTTCAGCTGAAGTTAAGAGTTACATAAAGAAAAAGTGAGTATTGGAAATAAAAATGTGTTACTTGTCTCCTTTATTTTAAAATTGATATAATTTTTTAGTCTTCTTGAGTCAACATTTGATGAAGTAGAAATTGACGACCAATGCAGTGATTCTGAAAAGGACGAGACTGAAATGATCACAAATGATGAATTTGAATCACAAAATATTTAGTATATATAATAGCATAATAGTTCAATTTATTGTATTATATTTATAATTAAACTATTCGTAACATTTCTACGAATACAATTACTTAATCTCTTACCTTAATCTCATATTTTATCTATTTTAGTACTAATCCGAAGACGAAATTAACTATGAATATTTATGTAAGTGCATATTTTTTAAATATATTAGGGGGGATGTGCCCAGTATACATAATGCCTAGTATGGATAATTTGATGTTTCCAGCTTCCAATAACAGATAGAGCTACTTTAGGTCGGTTTTTTCGTACGTATTTGTGGTCTAATAAACATACTTCGGTACCGTTATTTTAAATTAATCACACAAAAAGTTATAAGGAAAATAAGTAAATATGCATTTCAAAAGTGTGAAAAGTTATTTTACGAGGATTGAAAATGGCACTTTTTAATATTGATGTCGCGAATTAACTATTCACGGGACATCGAATCGGGACAATTCCTAATCATAGAGGGCTATGTAAGGAACAAATTCACTTGAAAATTTTTCATTTTTGTGGAGGGACAGCCGAAATTGTTAAAATTATCCATACTGGGAGCATGTTTTCGAGATTTCATAGATTTCCTTGTAAAAATTGGACTAGAGAACACGTAGAAATTTCGAATTCGAATATTCATCGCGTTGTTTAAAAGTTATGCCCAAAATAGCTAAGGGTATCCATACTGGGCATACTTCCTCTATATCTATTATACAGGGTGACCCAATTTAAACGGGAACCGCTCATAACTCGTCAGGGACAGCCACAATCGAAAAAATGGTAGAGACCAAAGTTGTAGGATATCGAAGGGGCAACCCGATGGTGACCTTGGATTTGACTTTGAATGCGTTTTTCAAGGTCATTTGAAGGTCAACTTTGGTTTTTTAAATGGGAACCCCATTCTTTTATTGCGGGAATGGAAAGAGCGGTAAATTTTACGTTCAGAATGGTATGTT